>JABXWE010017634.1:0-21056 GCA_014611495.1 Limonius californicus
GCTCGTGTTATACGAGTGTGATTGTGATTGAGAGCTCTCTGAATTCCGCTAGGTGATATTGGAAGCTTATACATTGGAACCTTAGGCCTCAACTTTTCTGTTGCATGTTTCGTGCTAGGCAGTTCGCACATAGACGGATGTTATTCCTTCACTATTGGCGTTTTGGGAGCATAGAATTGCGTATCAGGGGCCCTAGCTGCTCCAACGTTTCTGTGTTATATGTTTCGGACTAGGCAGTTCGCACCGTTGATATAATAACATAGATGGATGTTATTCCTTCACTATTGGCATTTTAGGGAGCATAGAATTCCGAATCAGGGACCCTAGCGGCTCCAACGTTTCTGTGTTATATGTTTCGGGCTAGGCTATTCGCACGGTTGACATAATAACATAGATGGATATTATTCCTCCAGTATTGGCGTTTTAGGGAGCATAGAATTCCGAATCAGGGACCCTAGCGACTCCAGCGTTTCTGTGTTATATGTTTCGGGCTAAGCTATTCGCACGGTTAACATAGTAACATAGATGGATATTATTCCTTCACTATTGGCGTTTTAGGGAGCATAGAATTCCGAATCAGGGGCCCTAGCGGCTCCAACGCTTCTGTGTTATACGTTTCGGGCTACGCTATTCGCACGGTTGACATAATAACATAGATGGATATTATTCCTCCAGTATTGGCGTTTTAGGGAGCATAGAATTCCGAATCAGGGACCCTAGCGACTCCAACGTTTCTGTGTTATATGTTTCGGGCTAAGCTATTCGCACGGTTAACACAGTAACATAGATGGATATTATTCCTTCACTATTGGCGTTTTAGGTAGCATAGAATTCCGAATCAGGGGCCCTAGCGGCTCAAACGTTTCTGTGTTACGTTTCGTGGTAGGCAGTTCGCAGGGTTGTCATAATGGATCGTATTGCTCCACTAGTAGCCCTTTAGGGGGCACAGAGTTGCAAATCGGGGCCCTAGGGCCCCCAAAGTTTCTATGTTATGTTTCGTGCTAGGCAGTTCGCACGCTTGTCGTAATGGATGGTGTTCCTCTACTATTAACCCATTAGGGGACACAGAATTGCAGATCGGGGCCCTAGGGGCCACAACGTTTCTGTGTTACAGATTTCGTGCCAGGCAGATCGCACGGTTGTCATAATAATATAGATGGATCGTATTCCTCCACTATTGGCGCTTTAGGGAGCATAGAATTCCAAAGCAGGGGCCCCAACGTTTCTGTGTTACATTTCGTGCTAGACAGTGTGCACGAGTATTATAATGAATAATGTTTCTCCACTACTGACCCCTTAGAGGGCACAGAATTGTGAATCGGGACCCTAGCGGCCACAACGTTTCTGTGTTGTAGGTTTCGTGCTAGGCAGTTCGGACGGTTGTTATAATAACACAGATGGATGTTATTCCTCCACTATTAGATCTTTTGGGGTGCAGTATTCCAATTCGGCATAGGCAGTTCGCACGGTTGTCATAAAAACATAGATCAATGGTATTCCTCCACTATTGGCCCTTTAGAGAGCATAGAACTCCGAATCAGAGGCCCTAGGGGCCCCAACGTTTCTGTGTTACATTTCCTGCTAGGCAGTTTGCACGGTTATTATAGTGAATGGTATTCCTCCACTATTGGTGCTTTAGGGAGCACAGAATTGCGAATCGGGACCCTAGCGGCCACAACGTTTCTGTGTTGTAGGTTTCGTGCTAGGCAGTTCGCACGGTTGTCATAATAACATAGATGGATGTTATTGCTCCACTACTGACCTTGCAGGGGGTGCAGAATTCCGAATTGGGATAGGCAGTTCGCACGGTTGTCATAATATCGTAGATGGATGGTATTCCTCCACTATTGGTGCTTTAGGGAGCATAGAATTCCGAATCAGGGGCCCTAGCGGCTCCAACGTTTCTGTGTTATGTTTCGTGGTAGGCAGTTGGCGGGGTTGTCATAATGGATGGTATTCCCCCACTATTGGCCCTTTAGGGGCACCAATGTTTCTGCGATATATGTTTAATTCTAGGCAGTTCGCACGGTTGTTATAATAACATAAATGGATGTTATTCCTTCACTATTGGCCCTTCAGGGGGTGCAGAATAGCGAATCAGGCTCTTCTTATTCGAATGCTTTATCTCTTACGAGACGTAGCGATCTTCTCCCCTCTTTTATATCTGTGTTGTGCGATTAAAGTGCCACAGATTTAGAGGACCTACAGTTTAACGTAGGCTCCGAATCACGGGAAGCATAAACACTTTTTCTCCGGAAAAGATTTACTAGGTAGAATACCTCGCTGATTTGTCATTGCCTTGCGAGGGAGAAAAAGGCCGTTAAAAATTCGATGTTCTGCTATTGGGAATTGATCCCAGGAGATTCAGCGTAGATGTCTAACGCTAACCTGTAGCCCACGGCCGCCTTAGGCCCCAAAATCCTGTGGCAAATACGTTGAGCAACTCATTTTCAGGTGTATTAATGGTATTGGAAAAAATGTAATTATCTAATGGACAATAATGTGGAAGTTAGGGTTAATTATTTGATATAATAATTATCAACAACTACCAGTACAACCGAGTGCAGGGGTTGCCCTCCCCCCCCGTGTGTGTTACTCTACAGTACTTAATAGCAGCAAGAGATTGGTGAGTCCTTTCTTTGTTACATGTTTCCATATGCGGCATCGCTTACTTCCGACCCTCGCCTGTCATGGGTTGGATCCAATACTCCACACCCCTATAATAAGTACACAAGAAATAGGTGAAACATGTTTTCTGTGAAACAATCTGGTTTGTTAGTTGAATATACGCTTTCAGCGGAAACAGTGTGTAAATTAAATTTCTCGTCTGATTTAAGACGCAACGTGTTTGTAAATAAATATTTACCTACTTATCTTAATTAAGAAAGAAAGAGTGCCATGTGTTTCTAGTTCATTTGAAGAACTGTTAATTTCCGAGCATAACTTCAAATTGGTGCTAATAATCCCGATCCGATAAATTATTTGTAATCACTTCAATTAGTTTTAATGCCCATTCAAGCAGAATATTATTTGCATTCGCTTTGCACGTTCGTGGATCATCATTAAGGTTTTATGTTTATCCTTCGGTTTATGACCCACATCTTGAAATTTTGCCTGAAGTTGAGTAATAATTTGCCAATAGGCAAAAAACTGCCTAAAAAGCAAGTGCAATGTTGTGGTTAGTTTTAGGCGTGCTTAATGTTTTTACTTTTGCAGAAAAGGTGAATAATCGCGTTAGCTAGCTGATGCGAGTAATTGCACTTGCAGGAAGGAAACGCTACGCTCCACATAATTACAACGTCATCTCGTCGAAGCGTTCCAAGTTGCGTATTTTTTAGCACTAATTTGACCTTCTTAAAAACTCTAAATACGTTACTAAACTAAAAGAGTTTACTTCTGCCAATTCTGCTCAACGGGAAATGCTGTATTCAGGTTAGAAAGCGCAAAGGTTTTCCTTTTTGTTTCGATTAATATACTATAAATAACACTAAAGTGTTGTTATGGTAATTCCAGAATGACATACGAGCATTTATTCATATTAGTAGGTTAAATGTGCGTCAAGTTTTGATTAATAATTTATATTATTTCTTGTATATAAACTGAAAAGCTGTCCTACATTTGATTCAATGAATATTTAGGAGAAGCTGTGAAAGTCAAGATCAGGGTTATGTGTGTGTGTGTGTGTTTGTTGTATAATTATTTCAAGAAGAGGCCTGTTTTGGTTTGAAGGAGGACTACTAAGCGAGTAGTTTTAACACGCACGACTTGAAACAAATATAATACGTTAAAATTTTGTATAAAACTACATTAATTATAATAACCACTAGGAAGAAAGATGTCTGGCTGATGCGTCGATTAGAACCAGTTTAAGATTTATAAAAAACGGCCAATAATGGTGCAGACACTGTTAAACATATGCAGAGAAAGAATAAAATAGATAACGAAGACAATAATTTAAGACAAATTTAAGGAGACAGGGCAGGGAAATAGAGAAACAAAAAAATCAAGAAAAGAAAAACCGAGGCAGTGTGAGAGGGGAAAAAACAGAGACTACACGAGAAGGATAAGTAAGCAAATCAACTAAAGTTGGGGCGAAAGAAAGGGTTACTAAAGTTAAGTAAACATGCATGCAAGAGGATTGATTAAATGGAAGTCAGATTATGGGAAGATAATTAAAAGTAAATAAACAGACAGACCAAACGCCATACAGAAACAGAGAGAAGGAGGAGATAAATATAGTTAAATGAAACAAGTACAATAAGCAGAAGAGGATAAAGATAATGAAAGAAAAATGGATGGCGATTAAACTAGTAGTAGTAGTAGGTAAGTAGAAAATAAACTAAAATAGCGCCAAAAGGACTAATGCGCGCAAAAGTGGTTAGACTGAGAAAGAGGGAACATAAAGTAAAAGGCAAAGAAAGACTAAAATAGAAAAACAGTGGCAAATAGTATAACGGTAGAACAGAGAAACAGAAAAACGAACGGATGGATACGCAGAAGAACAAAAATAACAGATAGATCCCAAACAGTGGCCGAATATAAACGGAATTGAGCAAGGCACGTGGCGAGGAGGGTAAAGCGAATTCTGGAATGGAGGCCATGGAAAAAGATCAGTAGGTCCACAAACTAGCTGGAAAGACGATATCGTGAAGACAATAGGACCTAGATGGGTGGATATACCACGAACTAGACACAAACAGAGAGAGGCTTTTGTCCAACAATGGGCAGTAGAGGGCTGATTGAAGAAATAGAAGAAGAATAGAAGGGGCAGATTTACAAGTAAAGAAGCAGAAAAATATAAACGAAAAAATGTCAAACAAAAAATCTAAGGCGGAGAAGAAAACGGAAGAAAAGCTACCAGAAAAAATAATGAAGTATAAAATCTTGACACATGAAGAAAGGCAAACGAAAAGTTAATAGCAAAGAAACATAGGGAAGCAGTGAAACAGAAGAGAGGCGATATAAAAGAAACAGAAGGAGTGGGGAAGAAGGAAACAGCAGTATACAAAAGATGAAAGAAAAATGGAAACACGTACACACATACATACGCAAATACTAAAAATAAAGTAATAGAAAGGGCAGAGGTACGTAAAGTAAAGACAATTAAACACAAACCGATCAAAGGAAAGGAGGAGAGGAGATGAATAAGGTAAAGCATTTTTAAAATGGGCTTATAAGAACATGAAGAAGAACAACGGGGCAAATGGAGCAATAGAGAAAGAAAAGTAGAAAATGCAGATAGAGGCACGATCAGAGGAAACTGGAGGAAACGAGAAAGAAAGGACAAGATGGCGGTAAAATTGAAGGGTTGAAAAACAAGAGAAGAAGAATACTGAAGTAAAAAAAAGTTAAGAGGGTCGACTAAAAAAGAAAACAGAAACAACGGAAAATGTTTAGTCAGAGAATGCATTGTCCTAAAATAAAAATAGTTAAAAATGAAGAAAGGAAATGAAAGATAATGAAAAATCATGAAAAGTAGAAGAATTAATGAATAAGATGAAGAAACTCAAAGAAACCGAAGAAAAGTAAAATAAAAGTAGTCAAACGGAGAAATCAAAAATTGAGGGATTTTGAAGAGGAAGATCGCATTTGGTAGATGCACAGACGTGCAAGAGACCGGACTATATAACCAGAATATACTTCCCGCATTGACATATACAGCAGATACGTGGACATTTATGCCAAAAATATACAAAAAAAAAAGAATAGCGCAAATAATGATGGAACAAACAACGTTGGGAATAACTGTGATGGATAAAAAAACAAATGCATGGATAAGAAGTACAACAAAAATAGGAGACGTTATATAAAAAAGACACTTAAATTAACATGGCAGTTGGTAGAACATATAGCTAGAATAACGGACAAAGAAGATGTTACAATAGAGATAAACAGTAGGAAAGAGGCATAGAGGAAGACTGCCCCTCAGATAGACTAACGTAATAAATAGAATATAGTTGGATGCAGAAGGCGCAGAATAGGAACAAATAGAAAATGGGTAGGCCTACACCTGGCAAGGGATAGAGATAGGAAAATGATGATGATGAAGAGGACGAGGGGGACAAGAAACTGTCACAAAAGATAATGTGGTATAATAGACAGGATTAGAACAGCCAGGAGAAGCAAGAGAAGACTACAGAAAAATAGTCAAAATGAACAGAAATAGAGTTGAAATTCGTACCAAGCAAATAAATTCAATACAAATAGATTTATGTAATTTATAATATTATTCTTATTTATTAATTATATTAAATGTAGTATTCTTACAGATTGGGATTTTGTTCATACCAATAGCTAACTTGAACGAAGCCTTTTTAAAACTTCTTAACGTTTATTTTTTAAATCTAATCTGCACAATTCAATATATAAAATATCATGAGTATTTGATGTATGAAAATATCTTGACCTAAAATTGCTAAAAGATACAACAGGTGTATGTAAATATCTGTATTACTTTTCTTAAAAAGAAGTGGTTGGCAAATAAATATTTACGGATTCAGGAAAAACCTTTCTTACTTTTGCTGGCCCCTGTACAATGAAAAAATACTCGTAGTTGCAATAAAACGAGATGGAATGACCCAAGCAAAGCTACGGTTACTGTCTGGGAATTGCTTATTATTTAATAAGTCTCATATTGCATATATTTAATGTATACAGGATGTTTCCTAAGTAATGTCGAAACCATCAGGTGGTGGTTCGTTGACCGATTTTAAGACAAAAATTAAATATAAAATTTTTCCAGAAAATGCTTTATTTTGAAAATGTTCAATATTTCCAAGAAAATATAATTTTGTTAAACCTATTTGAAAACGTGATTTTGTGCAAACTTGAAAATCGGAATTACAATGCTACCGGCGTCAACGTTAAATTTGTAAATAACAAAATTTGGAATTGTAAAAAAAAATTAAATTATGCTTGAAATGGTGATTATTGTTTTTGCATTGTAGCTTGTGAATATTGTGTTTCTATACATATCCGTGTTTACAAACGCCGAAAAAGTTGATGGGTATTACTGTTACGGCCTTGAGAAAGGAAATGCATTGGAAGTAAGGCCATACAAGACAAGGCAAACCATGAAAGGTTTACAGATTACCATATGATAAGATGTTTAAGCAAATGCATATTACCCTGAGGGAGTCTGTTTCATTTCTGAGAGCACTAACCTTCCCGGTAGGCCAACCACGATTACAACACCACAGCTAGAAGAAGAAGTACTTCATCAAGTTGGGAAAAATCCTTCCACAAGTAAAAGAAAAGTTGCGGCGCTGTTAAATGTAAGCCATTCAACCCTATCGGAAATTTTGAAATTTTACTAGCTCTACCGGTACCATAACCAGCGTTTGCAGCTTTGCTGCCACAAAATTTCTATCAACGTTTCGACTTCTGTCAGTGGTTGCTTGAAGAAGTCGTTCAAAATCCAAACTTTCTGGCTGAAATCCTGTACACAGACGAAGCTGTTTCGGGGGATGCGATTATGAACAATCACCTGTGGTCTGAAGAAAATCCACATTCCATAATGAAAAGCCGATTCCAGCATCAATTTTTTCTCAACTATGGGCTGGTATTATTGGAGATATATAATCACATTGGGCCGTATTTCTTACCTGAACGCCTAACTGCTGATTCTTATCGGTATTTTCTTGGCGAAGAGCTGTCTATGTTATTGGAAGATATACGATTACGGCTACGGAATATTATGTGGTTCATGCAAGATGGTGCTGCAGCACATTTTATTATTGCCGCAAGAGTGTATTTCAATACAAATTATCATCTTCGCTGGATAGGCCGCGTTG
Source organism: Limonius californicus (assembly GCA_014611495.1). Classification (NCBI taxonomy): domain Eukaryota; kingdom Metazoa; phylum Arthropoda; class Insecta; order Coleoptera; family Elateridae; genus Limonius; species Limonius californicus. Next base: position 7,794 of record JABXWE010017634.1, read on the forward strand.
GACAAGCTTTAGCCATGGCAGGACATTGAAAGGACCTACTGGAAAAGCGTGGCCCCGCGATCGCAGATATGAACCTAGGGGGATTGGTTTCTTTAGGCATATGAAATTCCTAGTGTACAGAACTCCAATTGTGGTCGTACTTAACTTGGGGAACAGAATTGTCGACTCTTCTACCAGGAATACATCCGGAATTTTCAGATGTATGCCGCCATCAATGGCGAGAAGAATGACAGCCGCCGCACAAAGAGAACACTTTAAACAATTTATTTAACAGCCGATTTCAGATATTTCGAAAATAAAGTATTTTGGGGAAAACTTTTATTCTTAATTTTTATCTTAATATTAGTCAAAGAATTACCCCTTGAAACTTTCGACGTTATTTGGGAAACCTCCTGTACATAAATTGTGGGAAAACACAATCAAAAATATTGCTTCTATTTTAATAAATAGTAAATGTACGTTTTTATATGGCTTTTTGTTTTCCTTCCTGCACTACATCATTTACACCTACGAGAAGGAAATTTAATTAGCTTAAAAGGTAATACAGTATTCCAAAATATTATTCGGTTGTTTGATAAGAATTTGAGACACATGTTTTATTTGTAGCTTATCAAATATTACGCAAATCTGTATTTTGAAACTTGTAAAAACTGCTTGTAAGCAATTGCTTAAAAGTTGACCTTACCAACAGTTCTATTAATTTGTGTAATTTTTACGAGGATCAGCTTGGAATATCAGGAAATGCGATTTAACTGAAACAGTATCCGTGCATTGGTATAAATTCGGCACAGAACAAGATAAAGTATTTGCTGTGGTAGAAAGGATTATTATAAATGGCGTATTTAACCGTGACTAATCAATCTTCGTGTTCGCACGAACCATAATTATCAAGTTATTCTACTTCCTATTCTCCAAACACGACAGCTTTAGTGCCAACATTCAATCATCTAAAGTAATTCTCAACCTTGGCGGATTTTGAGGAACGTTAATTTCTCTGTTCTAACGCGCGGAGGCCGTTCTTTCTCGTTATTGTAGGCCAGCGCTCTTTCTTCATTATTAGATACAGTTAATCTTCCTTGTACTGGAGATCTTCTTAACAAGCAGCACACCTTAAAAAGCTGTTGTTAATGATTTGGGACCAAACGCTGATGTCAATCTATTGCGAGTTATATAACCCGGGAGACCTCAATGCCCGATTATAAATGAAACTCTAGCCGGTTTTATTTCTGACAGATGTTTGATTATTTTAGCTGATACAAAGGCAGTGTTACTAGTTAAAAAATTCAAATTAGAATAACCCACGTGGGACACAACTGCCAACGATGCAGGTACTTGTATTCAGATTTAAATTCCCGATAGTTTGTTTTTGGACTGTGCTGGGAGTAAGCAGCAGTGTTTTAGATATTTATTTAAATAAATATGTATCCATGTTTTTTGCCTTAAATTTTCGGGCCCCGTCCTTTGACGTGTCGAATAGCGCCCGGGGCGTTCTCCTAGCCGTTTATCGGTAAAAGGAGAAAACTGTGAGGATCGCTGACAACTGCCCGTAGATCTTAATCGACGAAAACGGAATTGCTCCCTACAAAGTGGCGAAAAATCCCGAGGGTAGTTAAATTTGGCCCCACTCCCGAATCGGAAGGAAAGACCCTTTCACAAACCTTTGGAAATCCATCCTGTCGAAATTGACCACCAGAAGCCGAAACGGCGGGCGTTAGAAATTTTCGAGAAGGCAGAGAGCGATGTTTTATACAGACATTCCTTTATTGAGCGGCTTGTCCATAAGAATTAAATCTGGTGCCATTATTGCTGGTTACTTAAAACATTGCATTTTACATTTTACTTGTTTTATTCAGGGTGTCCTAAAACTAACGCGCGTGTTTCTGGGATTAGATTTTCTGAAAAGTAAATAATAAGTTTATCGCACGATCCCTCCAATTAGCTGTGTAACATAATTCAATTAGGTGGCTATGGCTATGTTAAAAATGTATGAATCGTTCTATTATGTTGATAAAATTCATTATTTTCATTTTCGTCTGCTTTTTGTGTTTAAAATGGTCTTCCAAATAAATTACTTCATTAAGTAGGTAAATTCAGTTCTTTATAACACCGGCTTTAAGAAAAATACATTATCTTGTGACTGTTTTGCCTTTATTCTTGACCAGGGTTCTTCTCACACTTCTGACAACTCACGGTATGCATGTATGTGTTTTATCATCCACACTAATGTAACAATAATAATGCATGCAGGTTCCTTTTAAGAGGTATTTTATTTATACAATATCTGACCACTACGGTACAGTACGGAGAATATGCAAAAGGTGCCGACAAAGCCGGCATAAACAAAATAGCTAGTTTAAACAGCGACAATATGGCTCGACAATATTTATAGTTATTATAAATTACCGATTATTAATCCTTCTGTCGGTTTGATTTAAAGAACATGTTTAAATAAAACTTAAAATAATTTTCTAAGAATGTTAAATATTTTTTTTTATTTACTACTATACCTTCATACAATAAAAATTGGCCCCCCTCTAAAATCTGCCACCCGGGTGCGGTGCACCACTTGCACCCCCAGGTTGCAGTGGCCCTGTTTACATACCATTAACATGAATATACAGAGTATCCCAAATTGGAATTTGATTTAGGAGGCTAAAACCAATCGAAAATTAAGAGTGGAAATTTATGCGATTGTCCTTCGTTATATAGTTATTGATAAAAAAGTAAATAATAAGTTTTATCGCACGGTCAAGTAGGTGGCTACAGCGATGTTAAAAGTTATGAATAGTTCTGTCATATTGATAAGTATTAATAATTTCATGTGCTTCTGCTCCTTGTGTTTAAAATGGAACTATACTATTATAATCGAGATTACGTATATATGTCGAGAATATTAGGTGAGTGTAATGAAAATGCCGCAACTGTGCGGCTAGGGCATATGCGGAACGGGTTCCAAATCGTCTGCGCCCGGACGAAAAACTATAAGACCTGTAGAACAAAAATTACTGGGAACAGATAATGTGAATCTCGAAAAAATCAGTCAGGACGTCAGCCTATACTAAGCATCGATCAAGAAGAGAAAGTTCTTGAATTTGTTGAGGCATCGTCAAGTACAAGCCTTCGAATTGTATCGCCCCAAACTCATTCCCAAAAAGATGCAATTCATGGGTTATTAAAGAGAAATGGTCTGCATCCATTTAGGCCTCAGGTAGTTCAAGTTTTGCATGACAGGGATATGGAGTTTCCAATCAATTATTGTAGATGGTCCTTCTCTTCACATCCCTTTGTCATCCACTCTTGAAGGTAAGCCTCTTCCATTTTTTCCAGGGCCTTCTGTTTTGTGCCTTTTGCGTCCAGTTTCTACCCACTATTGTTTTAACATCACCCTTCCTACGATTCTTTTTGATTGCGGTGGTCTCTATCTGATTATTCTTGATGTCCAGCGTTTTGTTTCTTCTCTAGTAACGTGTCCAGCCTATTGCCATTTGGGATGGGCTACTCGTTGCACGATATCGGGGATTTTTGTTCTTTGTCTGATTTTTTCATTTTTACCCAGCTAACAGCTCACAGACTAATAGCTAGTACTGCACTTTCCGTTACTCTCTGTACTACTCTAAGTGTTTCTGTGCTGTTGTGGGTTATACCAAAGACTATATGTAGGTATATATAGTCTTTGGTGATAGCCATGGTCTCCAGCCCATATGTTTTAAAAGGTAGGTAAAGCTTCCTTTTTAGATTTATGGGTATATCTGTGCTTTTGAGTGTATGTTTCAGTTTCCCAAAGATTACCCATGCTGCCCCAATTCTTCTTCTTATTTCTCGGGTTTGGTTTTCTTTCCCCAACTGTTTCTAACTTCCCATCAGAAGATGGTTCTTGCAAAGGGTAAACAATGACCCACATTTCATTGAAAAGATTCTGAAGAGTTATGGATCCACATTTACTGAGACGGGAATCATAAATACTCATAACCTGCTTGAAAGGTGGGATAAAAACCCTAATTCAATACGAAAACGATCTTTTCAAAGACGATGGTCAATAAATATTTGGGCTGGGTTACTAAATGCACTTTTTGAGACGAAGCTGTGGCTTCCTAGATTGCAATATATCAGAAATGACGAAATACGAAAGCGTATGACAATGGAAGAAACTGTGCTAGATGAAATAGGGAAGCAAAGACTAGTATGGTAGGGACACATGAGGCTGATGCAAGATCATATATGGCCGCAACCAGTATGGAGAACCCGCCAGGAAGAAGAAGAAGAAGAAGAGAACGCCCGCCAAGTGAGAGAAGCCATGTACAAATGTACAATGTAATTAGTCCAGACATTCTACTAATTAAGCCTTGTATCTTCGATTTTCAAATGAAAATTTACCACTGCCATTGCTCGATGAAGTTCCATTAGCAGTTAGATTAAATTGTTGGTTCTAACATGATGGTGCACTGTCACATTATGAAATGCAAGTGTGAAAAAAATGAAAATTTCCTGAGGGGTGGATTCATGACTTTGTAGATCATCAGATCTGAATCCGTTGATTTCTTTTTCTAGGGTGATATGAAAGGAAACGTTTATTACGAACCTGTTAGAATTCTGAAGATGCCGTAGCTCGGTATTGACGTTAATAAACGAAATTATGCTACAATCGTGGTTTGAAGTAGGAGACAACCTATTTGAACACATCTTGTGGCAATAGATGTTGACAATATTTTTCTTTGGGTTTCTTAAAAAGTTTAATGTAAATTTCTGTTTTTATCAATAACGCGATAATAAAGAAAAATCAGAATCTTAATTTTCGATTTGCTTTAGCCCCCCGAAATCAAACCCTAAAAGCACACGCTTCAATTTTGGAACAACCTGTACAATAATTTTACATCTTTGAAAGTACTAAACTTACAGAAGACTAGGCGAATAAGCGATTGACCAACAATTGAAGGTTCAAGTTGCAGGTGGGCAGGCAAGTAATTAATTTAAAAGTTTGATGTGTTGTGCCCATAAAGAGCTGGTACTAAGCAGATAACTGTAAAGCAGTGAAGAATGACAGAATCCGATTTATTGAGCCGTCATGTAAATGAGCATTGTGCATAAGAATCAGGTTGTTGACTTCGGCGTCCAAGGAGCAAAGTATCTAATGAGGAAAGCCCACTCTGCTTTCGGGTTTAATTTTCAGACACGTCCAAGAATGCGCTTGTGTACGAGACGAGAGATAAAGCCACTCGTCTGCTAATATTTATGCAGACACAAAGCGAGTAAAGAATTCGTAATAATTTAAGGCCGGCGAACTGGTACACGAATGCCGTTCTGCTTAGTGACAACGACGAGTACGTTATTTTTCATGGCTTGAAAATTGTTCTAGGCTGGCTAAAAATTACCTTTCTGCAACGCTAAATGCGAAATGATGGTAATTTACAACCCAACCAACTGCCAATCAACTTGACACGTGGGTTTTCGACTTTGAACTGCTAATTTAATAGGCGGTTGCTATTTGTGACGTTAGCCTTAGATATAATTTTAATTGCACCCTCTAAGTATGTACTTTCAAAAATATATAATGTTTATGCTTGTTATTGCAACAGCAAGTTGTAGCACCAATAAAACGGGCTCATACGCAAAACACGTAAGAAAAATTCGCTTGAATTCAATAACCTTCAAAAGTAATAGTAGACTATTATTACATCATAATATAATAATAACGATTTATGTTGATTTGTTAACTTAAGGTTCTTTGTTTGGGTATATATGGAAAACGTTTCATTATTTATTATCTTGTATGTAAATCGATACCAAACACATTGCAGGTTTTGTTACTAACCTATCGTTAAAATTCCCAAACTAATTTACAGAAACTAATTGCTTTGTAGATCTGATCTACACACGAAATGTCTAACTTTCGTAAATTGTTGTTAAATTTGTCTTAAGTAGACCCTGAAATTTCTACTTAATAATAATAATAATGGTGAGGCCCTACGCCCCATGAAGGAGTTTAGCTTGCAAAGTGGTCAGTGCTACTATATTTCTCTCAAACCGGGTTGTCGCGTGCCAAATACACGACGCGTGGTTATGAGGTGAGCATCACGTAGTAAACGACCGCATTGTTACCCCTTGTTAATTCGAAAGCAGGCACCCAATTATTTAAAGCACCAGCCAGTCATCGAGTCGGAGATTTGAGAAATTCCTATTTGTTTTTAAGAAATTACGCAGAATATTTTTTCAACATTTATAGATTCGTCTCATGGTATATCTACTAGGATCTAATGTTTTAAATGGTGGATCCAGTTATAGTACAACATTTTAAATAATGGTTAGGGCTTCCAGCAAGTGGAGGAAATTGTTTTATATCCTATCTTTATAGTCATATGTTTTTGTTATTTTGCACTTGTTGGTTAGTAATACACTGGGTGGCCCAAACTATATTCTCCACAATTTTCTAGAACGCGGCTACGTTTTACAACATCTACATTTGTCGAATATATAATAATTGGTAATTGGCTATTGCGGTGTTTGGATCGTCAGTTATTTCATACGGATGGATATGGTCAATTAGCTTAATTTCCAGTCAAGAAAAATCTACAATTGTGTGTGAATAGTGGATGGAATGTGGCCCACAAGTGAAAAGTTAGTTCAGAAATGCGTAAATTAGGGTGTACTTATTTTGAAAACGTATTTGTTAGTCGAAGTTTTTTCTGTAACTTCCGAGCTAGTATTCTGTTTTCCAAAAAATAGGTCCTTACAATTTTTTTTCGAAAAATTAATATTTATTATTAATAATTTAAATACATACACCCAATTTTCAAACTTTTAAACGAAAGATTTCAATTCTGGGTCACATTTCATCAAACTTTTCACACTCAGTTCTATATTTTTTGATTGGAAATTAATCTTGGACTGTTAACTTACCACAACAACGTAGTCTATCAAAATGGTACAACAAATAAAAAAGTTATTTACATTTTAGTGACTTGATGTATGTTATTTATGGGTTAATTAACTTCTATACGTGGTTAAAGTTTTTCGCACATGTTTAGAATCACCCTGTATATACGTTTTTTTGGTTAATTAATTTATTTTGCCTGCCTAGTTGAAATGCAGAAACTTCAGGTTTTCGTGCTTAACAGCGTTGAAAATGGCATTCAAATAAAATTTTTCGTTTAATATTTATTGTTTTGTGGTGCGTGGTTGGTCATAAAGCAATTGTTGATTATCATTTTAGTGCCGCCGTTTTGGTATGAATTTTCTACTTTGTTAAAATTAATTCTCAAATTCCAACCCATAAAAAATCAAATAATCAAGGTTTTATTCAAGGTTTTTCCGAATTGCAGCAACACAATTTCAATTTCGTTTATATTTGCTATTGTAATTTTGTTTTAATGGGAGTTCACCTGAAGCTTTCCAAAACCAATAAATACATTTAACCAAGCCCTTTCATTAGCTCCCCACCAAACTGCGAATTCCGAATGTACTGAACCATAAGCAGAAATATAGCGAACAAACATACCCCCTCCGAGTGTCGTGACAGTGTGATGACGTTTCTGGGGTTCTACTCCATACTTTATAGGTTTAAAGTGAAAAAATGAAGGTGAATATCCAGAGCCCGCATGGCTGAGGGAGCTGAAGCGGTCCTCTCGGTCCTCCATGTACAAGCCCTCCTTGCCCATGGCTGCCAGCTGCCTTCCTTTGGGCATAAACATTATAAGAAACACCATGGCCGACGAGACCACCAGACCGAACGCCAAGCAGGCGTCTTTATGGCGATCGCTTACTATAAAACCGCTGAACATCCACACGAGCCACGTGGGAATGCTACAGCCCACCGAAAGTCCTATGTAAGTGGCCTCTCTGTAGTTGTCGCGGATGCTGCGCGACTTAAAAGCCAAAACGGCCACGAAGAGTATGAGAAATACGATATAAATTAGGGACAAAAGCATGTCCGCGTAGGCTGTTCGACATAAAGGGATGTTCACTGAGGTGTTTACGTCTTCTGCGGTCACCAGAAGACGGTGCTTGTGTTGAGTCACCACGTTCTCTATGGTGACGACGTCCACCACTGGGGGGTTCGTGAGCAACCATTGCGCCCCGATGGCCACTTGAATTAACACTGCGAACAGCAACAGAAGCCCTTGGTAGGGTGCCGGTAAATACACACCACCGTTTAAGCTTATCAAGAAGACACACTTTACCAATAAGGAAGCAAACACTATGGCGTAAGACACCCCTGTGCCGAACCGTACAATTCCGCACGTTCCTTGCGTGGGAGTGAGGGCTATCATGCCCCCCATACCTGCGCCCGAAAATAGCCCTAGCAGAAGCATCTGGCCCAGGAAGAGATGACGGCGACTAGGGATTGTTTGGCACGCTTTGCACAACACGAAGACTTCGAATCCGGCGATGAGAAGCATCGTGACCGCTGAAAGAGCCAGAACCGGGATGACCCAGACCTCGTTGCGGAATAACCCCGAAATTCGGGTGCCCTCGGGCGGACATCCAGTACACACCGTTTTTATGATGTGGTTAGAAGACGTGGTGGTCGTGGTAGTGCTGGTGCTAGGCCGTTCTGGCACCAGAAAGAATTCCGTGCTCATCTCCAACCGGCGCTCTAAAGCTAAACTAGTATTCACATCTGTCTCATTATTTAAGGTATCGTTATTAAAAGCGGGATTACCATCCCTACTAAAGTCACTTAAACGAATATCACTGTGGTTAAAGAAACTTAAAAGTTTTTCCGCGAAGCTGGTAGTTGGCTCGTCGAAGTGGAGGTCCATGGGCGGCGGTCCTCTGTCCCAGTGGCTGCTGAGGTTGTACTGCAGCCGCCTGTCCGCCGAAGACACGACGATGAGCAGCACCACCGTGGTCACCAACACAGACCGAGCCATACTGACCTGAACCTGATGTGGCGGCCGTGGCCCTCTCCTCATCGCCAGCATACATCTCGTTCTTGCTGGCTGTAGTGGGGCCGCTACATGGCACTAGATGTGGTCCTCCCGAGGCGTTTCGGTGCTGTGACCGGCTAAAACTGCATACTAATATTTTGTGGTTCCGTCGCACCGGCCCTGAAATGTATTAATTGTAGTCTGTGCCATAAATTTATATTCTCTACAGATTTAATGGGAATTTAATGTTCCGAGGTCTGTGTTCATGTGTGATACCCGACTCGATGTTTTTGAATTCGACTTTTCTGTTCAACTTCTGCAGAAGTTTGTTAGAAATGTAAATTTTTCGAGTAACATCTCAAACAAGTTTATAATTTTATTACTAATAACTATCTAACTTTGCGGGATTGTATTTAATAGCAATAATCGCAGCACGAGAATTTATTTAAATTTTAAAAAGGCAAAGGAAGAAGGAAAATAAGTACTTAGTAGACACAGCGAGAAAGAAAAGTATAAGGGAAGCACAAAGCCAAGAAGCTAAAGAAACAAAGCGATATTATGCGAATATCATAAAACCTCGAAAATAAAAGGAGATGACAAACTGATGATTAGAGAAAGCAGCAAAAACGAATATAAATAAACAAGAATTGAAGGTATAAGGAAAGGAAAAACCATGATTTTCATTTTTCGCATGGGGGTAGGCCACTATAGGTCAGTTCAGGTCGGGTTTCGCATTATAACCGCCAGCCCCTTTTCAGTTAGGAATGGAAATATGGGCGTTCGTGGCTGTTTGTGTCCCAGTATTCACCTGTATGACATATAAAACTACGACAAAACTGAGTGAAGAGGGCCCAAGGGATCAAACCTTAGGCCTCCCAATTAAAACGTAAACGCTTTCCGCTCTCGGTAGAGAAAGCAACGCCGGTGTAGTATCGGCGGAGTTGACACGTCAAAAGGAGGTCTTCCTTTTCTAAAGCATCACAAGCTTTTATTTTGTACACATTCGATTTTCCGTTTACTCTCTCTATGGAGTAGCACTTCAAGATCTTTAGGGTCGCTGTTTTCCTGCTCTTTCTCTTCTTTTTCTAACCGATGTTCGAAGATCTGAATTCTCTCTCGTAAGATGACTGATTCTACAACTGTTTTTTTCCAGCAAATTTTGAATATTATTATAGATAATTGGGACTTTTCGGCTTCATTGAAGTCCGTCTGTTTCTTTTTCTTTGTCCAAACCATTTGTATTTACTACAGCTCCGTATACAATTGTTCACTTATCTCAGTATTTTCACTAAGGACGTCAGAATAGTCAACGAAGTTTCCATTTTGTCCACATTAAATCTTATGCTTGCTATTTTTCATAAAGCCTTCGAAGTATAAACTCCCAGTTAGAAGCATCTTGAACTATGATTGAAGTAGAAAAAGAAATAAAATATAAAAGGTTAATAATAATTTCTGAAGAGCATCAAGTCGACGGACGAGAAGAAATTGGACAGAAATAGAGAAAGAGCTGAAGGGTAAAAGAGGAAGACGGAAATAGGAAATAATAGTGCTTTATGACGAGAGGCATTTGGAAAAAAGCTAGTAAACGGTATAAATAAAGAAAAAGGAAAGCACGTGCAAAATATGAACATAAAAAATTATAGACAGATGAAATCTGATATAATAGTAATATTTTAGGACATTAATTTTAAACTAACTGATATTTACAACAGGGTGTTTCACAAACTCGGGGACAAACTCGTACAGGAGGTTTGTGAGGCCATTTAAAAACAGAAACGTTAATAATGTCATGTCTAATTCTTCTTCCTTGCCGAGATACAGGGCGTTAAACGGCCGCTGTAAAAAGATTTTTTTAAATGTAAAAATTACGTTAGCTTTGATATAATGAGCTAATAATTATAAGTAAATTTCCATATCAGTAGGCTGTAAAAAATAAATTGCATATGGGAAATGTTTGCGGAGAGACCCGAAGGCAGTCACTTTAACCCTGTTTGAAGTAGTTAGTGACGTAGAGCACTAACCCAGAGGGACCGACGGTTTTAGGTACCCTCCGAGGGATCGCGGATTGCAGTGTTAGAGCGAAGATTTCGGTCACTCATCCAAGTAGGCACCGCGCGGGTCGTTCCTTAACTTTGAATAATATTTGACCAGTTTGAGGTAGTTAGTGACGTGGCGCACTAACCAAATGGGGCCGACGGTTTTAGGCAGGTACTCTCCGAGGCACCGCGGGTTGTAGCGTTAGAGCGAAGATTTCGGTCACTCATCCAAGTAGACACCGCGCGGATCGTTACTTAACTTTGAATACTGTTTTACCAGTACTGGCGCTTGTCCGCCACGCTGCTTCCCAGTAGGTTCTTAGATACTTAATAATTGTCATTTTGTTTGTTGTCAAACTAATGCAGTTGAGTAGAATAGATGATTTTACGTCGCTGGACTACGCCGATATGATTATTCTGTATGGCGATTTTGTGGCGGTAATGTCCGAGAAGCTGTAAAGAAATGTCGAGGAATATTTCCAAATAGACATCATCCTGAGCATAAAGTCTTTTGCAGGGCGCTTCGAAGGCTTGCCGAAACAGGAACGGCACACGTTTCCAAGTAGTGTTGTTGGGGGAAATCTTGAACAGGAGATTAGTGTAGTAGACGCAGGTGGGTTGGAGGATTAAGATGCAGACCTACAGAGGCGCTCAATGTGATCGCATTTATTTGTTTAATGTGATTATTTTTTTTTGTTTGGTTCAGATCGTATTGATTTGGTTAGAAGATACAATTTGGCGAAAATTATGGTTTAAAAAATGGGCTTATGTATGTATTTATGAAATATATAGAAATGTTTGCATTAATTGTTTTTAAATTAAAATTACCATGAATTTTACACATGATATTAAATTTACAGCAACCGTTTAACACCCTGTATCTGGGCAAGGAGAAGGAATCGGCCATGGCATTATTCGCGTTTTTGTTTTCAAATGACCTCGCGAACCTCCTGTAAGAGTTTGTCCCCGAGTATGTGAATCGCCCTGTACAGGAGGTATCTAAAAATTGGCACCCGATATCTTTGGTTATCGAATTATTGATCAAAAAATAACATTTAAATTAAACTTTTTTACAAACTAATAATATTAGCAAAAAAGAACACGATGTGTTCAAAGAGGTCATAGACGCACGAGTCCTCTGTAGCATATTTTCATTTATTGACGCCACGGCAGCGTAAATACGAGCTACGACATCTCGTTTTCTTTAAAATGGGCCCAGAGAAAGTAATCCAACGGATTTAGATCCGGTGATCTAAGAGGTCATGGTATAGGTTCACCTCTTTCAATCCACCTTTCAGGGAAATTTTCATTCAAGAAATTTCTCACTTATATTCCATAACGTGACGGTGCACCATTGTGTTTGTTCCAAATATTTAATCTAACTGCTAAAGGAACTTCGGCGAGAAATGGCAGTGGTAAATTTTCATTTAAAAATTGAAGCTGAATTGGCTGAATTAAGTCGGTTAGGTAGAATGTGTGGACCAATTAGATTATTATTTAATACTCCAGCCCAAATGTTTAATGACAATCGTGTTTGATAAGACTTTTTACGTATTAAGTGAGGGTTTTTATCAATCCACTCATGCAGGTTACGAGTATTTATGATACCCGTCTCAGTAAATATGAATTGATCACTCCCAGAATATTTTCAATGAAACATCGATTATTTCGTATGCTATGAAACAACCAGATACGAAAAATGAATGAAATGAAAATAATGATACTTATCAATATAATAGAATATTCATAAATTTTTAACATCTCCTTTGCCACCTAATTGAATTATGTTACACAATTAGGAGTTATCGCGCTATAAAACTTACTATTTACTTTTTATCAATAACTCCATAACGAAGGACAATCGGACAAATTTCCACTTTAATTTTCAAATTGTTTTAGCCCCCTGTGTGTGACACCCTCTCTATCACTTACATGAAAATAGTATCCAATTAATAAGGAAATTAATAGAGAAAAGTAAAACAGAATTTCGAATTTTTATGACCTGTTCGCAGTTCTGTAGCTTGCCATAAGTTTTAAATTGGCAGCTGTTTAACAATGCAGCAAAATTAAATATATCACCACACAGGGAAAAATATCAGAGAAAGTAGTACTCGCTACTGGTTTTTGTAGTTCACGTCTATAAATTGCGAAAATGGTCTTTTAGAAAAGTACACTCGCGAGATATAATTTTACACGATGACTAGCATAACTGTAATGTGCATAAAGAGATGATGGAAATATGCAATGGACTTTTTACTTTCCCATACCTTATAGGTATAGGGTAAGTATTGAAATCATGAAAATTTTCGAAATCGAGATTTTAACGGATATATCCGTTTTGGGTCTCTAGGAACCCAAAAAAG
>JABXWE010017635.1:0-27140 GCA_014611495.1 Limonius californicus
AAAAAAAAAAATTAAAAATAAAAAGTAAATTGGGCCTATAAGAAGGAAGACATATTCAAACCTTCAGTTGATATTTGGTATTAATATAACTTTAATTGCAAAAATTCTTTACCATTCTCAATAAGGTGTAAACAATATAATATTCATTTGAAATGGTTAAATTTGAATCAAGAATTGGGGAACCACTTCATCTGGACTTTTCCATAGTTCAATTAATGTTTATGATGTATCAATACAAACTCGTATGGTATAATGAAACTATGATCTGTATTTAGAAAATATTAATTTTGAAAAGTTGACTTGTACTTCAGATCTTATCGGGATTTTTTTATAATCTAGGAATAGCCACCTGGCGATTGCTGAAAGTACACTGAGTTAAAGAGAGTGGGCGTTATGTGCTAAGAAGGGAATCAACAAGAACAGTAGTCCTTTTGGTAAATACTAGTTTGAATTTGTCAAAGTTCTCCTGGGAAGTTTGGCAATAAATTAAAAGCAGTGTCATAACGTTTCTGTTCACCGTCACAGCATTCTAATGTTATCTACCGTTTTCAGACTTTTTCAAAAAGCCAGAGTCGCTATGAATCTTGAATATATCCACATGTATACATTTTTCAGAAGAGAACCAATTGATTCAGAAAACTTAATAACCACATACATGTACCTATGTATACATACATTGACACCCACATACAGACATTTTTTACCAATAATTTCTTTAGTTCGTGGTAAACGTTCAAAACTGACAATATTTCCGGTAAAATCCCAATTTCCATTCACTCGCAAAATCAGTGGATAATTACAAACAGTATTCTAAGAACTATCGCTTGTGGAGATATAATTGATATTAAATTCAATATGACCAGACAACATTATTTAGGAAATAATTCATACAAAGTGACATTTGTTTTAATGGTAACTATGCAAAATCTGTCTGTTCTCCTTTACAATTAGCAAATATTTTTTCGTGTAAATAAATTAATATAACAATTAAACATAAGTTAATGAAACTATTGTGAAAATGAAGTGTTATTGATTACTAGTAGATACTAGTTCAATGGAACACGGAATTAGTCGTACAATAGCTACGAAAGTTTACGTACACTACTATACAATCTAGATCGAAACTTAACTGTTGGTATATGTAACAATAAAAAATGTAACTTTTCAAAAAACGACTATAACAGCAACAGAAAATTTATTAAATGTTTTTGACTCCGTTTACTATAATAAAATATTTATTTTCCCACAGAATATATTCAAAACCAGTGGTGGGCGATTGGAACATGTTTTGACATTCCCTGACTATCCACCTCAGGTACATATTATGAAATCTATAAATTCAAGTAGAAAAAAAACAGCATTCCACCAAACTTTGATAGCTCGAAAATACAGCTTCTATATTACCAAATAAATGTGAATTTTCTCGGAAATTTTCCACAAGTTGACGTCAAATTTTAACACCTTTGCGCAATGCTGTACATAGCAACTATGCTAATGCATCATCTGAATAAAAACAGGAACAACCAGATTTTATTATGCACGTACATATTTATCCAGGTACATACAAGCCGCTGCCTTATCTAATCAAGCTCGCATCAATACATGAACACACACAGGAACTCTCATTAAGAAAACTAATATTTATTAAGCAAATCTATGTATGGAATTTATGTAGTCAGTCATGAAGACCCGAAACAGCATTCAAAAAATATTTTTCAGATATTCTTCCATCATCCAGTCACAGTCCAAATATAAGATGTTTTTAACAGTTACTAAAACATTTTTAGTAACACAAATATTTAGTAAATACACCTACTGCTAAAACTGAATTCAACCAAAACATTTTTCGAACACGTAATACACATGAAGTAAACATACAACTGTAAATCCACTATTCAAAATACCTTTATATCTAAAATAGGCCGGCACTCGTTATACGCGTATAGCGGGTGTCCACGGGCAACCCTAACATAGGGAAATAAAACTGAAAAACATAATACGTGCCGATTAAAAATAATATGTTATTTTATTTGTTTAATATATCTTAACGACTCTTTACGTAGTTTATACTGTCTGTAAAACCGCCCCGCAGGTACATAACGGGTATCCACAGGCAACCCAAACATGCGATATTAACACAGTAGAACATAATTTAGCCCACGTTAGATTTCCAGTTAGTTTTGAAAACGGTATGTTGTATTCAAATCTTACTTTAACTGTTATCGGTTACGGTCGTCAAATTGCCCAGTTTAATTAATTTTAAATATAAATAAACAATCGTTTTCTTTTATTGGGCGACCGGTCATAGTCAAGCCAAGTGAAATACCGCGGTGCAAATGTCAAATAGAATGTCGGTTTTAGTTTGTTTTCACTACAAATGTTGATGTCTTTTTATTAATATAAGTGGTATATATGTATCATTAATACATTTTCTTGTAGAATATTTTTTGTAATTTAAATTATAAGTAATAATTTATAACACCAGCAATACTTGCGGGGTACAAACTCATAAATTATTAACGAAAAATAAAATGAGCGAGAAAAGTAATTCACAGTGATATTAGGAAAAATCTTTCGTTTACCATGGCAAGATCATGACTACCAGTCCACTCAGCTTATGATCACTATCATGCGAATAAAATTTCTTACTTCATCCACAAATTACTTTAAAATTGATCAAATGAAAATGTAATAACTGTAAACGATAGCACTTGATGTAAACTAGTTTCAAATGCGAAGCATCTTATCTAAAGCTTGGAAGAATTAAAACTTTATTTTCCCATATGTTTTCCCTATGCCTGTGCGCCCGTGAATATCCGGTATACACTTAAAGTGATACGTCTGTCTAGATACTACACATAATTAAAAAAAAATGCATGTGTCTTTAGCAGTAATCATCATCATCATCATCATCATCTGACATGGAGCCTACTCGATGGTCAATCCTGGATTACGCCAGGCCCACCCCATGCCAGTAAGGTGGGTAGGAATTTACGGGTGGGATCGGGTGGGAATTGCACAACGTTAGCATGTCTGCAATGCATACCGCAAGACACCGCTGCTGCAACACCAGGTGGTTAGTAAGCTACGCATGCATCAATGGGGTTTTTTAGTAGGTACGTAGCCGAGACCGTTATGCGATTATGCATTTGATCCTAATATCTTTGGTATCAAAGTTTCACATTGTTCGTATTTCACATCTATCTGTTGTTCTAAGGTAACTGATTGCACATCTCTTAGTTTCCTAATAACTAATATAATAACCTACTTAATATTTACTCCCAAATTTATTTAAACTGTCGGTTATGCGATTATGCATTTGACCCTAATAATGCAGTAATATTACTTTGTATCTGTTAGGAACACTAAAGGGCTGACAAATAATTATTATAGAGAAAAACTAAATTACTAATATTCGAAAATAATATAGAGTGATTAAGAGGAAATTCCATTGCACATATCTATGACAATTGTTTGTCTAATAAAAGATGAAATATTGAATTTGACAGAAGTTTGATAGAAAGGTTTAGCATATGAAACGATATATATTTTTAGGATAAAGCTATTTTAGTTACAAGCTTGACTGGGCATAGTAGCGTAAGTAGGCCAACGTTCAATAAATAAATTAATAAAAAATCAAAATTTACAAATAGGCAGACGCTAGAAAATTTAAATTGTATCTTGTGTTCATTATCTACATATTTGGGATCGGTGATATGTCACTTGTAGAGAAGAAAGTATTGTCTGAAACCACGTAACCATCCCATGAACCATAGAAAAAAATATTAAATTAGCGGTATTGCCATGTTTCACACAGGTTTGGTTAAGTAAGTTCAGTATGTTGGTCCCGCTGGTTTGCGTCGGTTAAAGAGAACACACTGTATGAAGGAATGTTGCTTGCCAAACTATCTTTCCTGCTTGACAATTGAGAATTAATCTATACTGCAATTTTTAGTTTTTTAAATCAAGTAAGAATGATCAAAATGTGAATCGTTTTTCAGGGTCCTAACCAACTATAAATTCGTATATAATAGTTACCCAGGTACTTTGACACCTACACAAGGGTTAACATAGTTACATAGTCTTTTCTAATTCTATGCTTTTGTGTCATTTTAATACTTTTTCAAAAATGAATATTGTTTAGGGCCTCTGCAGGTTGGCGCTCCGAGGCGGTTGCCTCGCTTATCGTGGGGATCCTGTCGCTTTTAAACACTTCACACTCTACGGAAAACGATATAAAGCTACTACTTTGTTCCTACCAATAATTAAAAATAGATGTTTAACCGCCAGTATTATATAACAAATAAAGATATCGATAACATAGTTCTTTATTTAGTTACGATTTTTTATATTCCATTTGAATGATAGTTGGCAACTTTTGGTGACTGCTACGTGTCTAAGTAAATTTAATACAAAGTTGACAAAATGGGAGGCAAATAAATGCCTTAATAATTAATTGTACATATACTATTATTCTAAGTAAAATTAATAAAATGACGTGTCTTACCCGTAGATGGCGTCCTTGTCTCTTTTGCCAACATCAGGTACCGCGCCACCCATGACGTGGTTGGCGGCGGGATTGACATGGTTGGCGTGATAGGGGTGCATACCGTGGTTTAAATGCGGGGAATGGTGAAGACTTTGTAATGTGGGCCGGTGGGCTACGTGGGGCTCGTACAAGCCACCCGCCGCCGCCGCCGCCGCCGCCGCACCGCCGTCCATGTACCCAGGGTGAATTCCTTCGTCATACTGTAAACATATAACGAACGCACATTAGCGAAAAGAAGGGGGAAATGGAAGAAAACCACAGCCAATCGCATAATGGGCGTTGATGCTGTTTTTCCAATTCGAAGGAAATGCACTCTGGTTAATTTATGAGCTATGGTGGATTGATGGAAAAGAATAGGCAAATGTAATAAATGACGCAAATCAAAATAAAATGCAACCGAACGTAACGTTTCATTGTGCAGAGTGGGTAGGCGCAAGCCCACTCTTACTATTACAAGTATAATAGGTTAATTATTTTTTAAATTCAATTAAAACTCGATAAGCTGATTGAAATACCCACGAGAGCGATTTTAAATAGGTAGTTTAGAGTTATATTATCTTTATACTGCAATAAATTCATGGCAGGAGCTGTGTTGAATGTCACATATGAAATTAATTTTTAATATGTTAATAAAAACGCGCCCGTTAAATTTATTTCGGAGATGCTAAGCTGTATTCAATCATAAACAGGGCCACTTCCATCCGGCGCAATAACTTTCCTCATAATAATAGAACTATTCAACCTAACACACATTCCGAGTACGTTTAAGCACCAACCTGATCTTATGAAAATATGAAAAACGGAGGAAAGATAAACGTAATTAATCATAAAAACACAAAGCGTACCTACTAAGTGAAGTTGTGTGGGAAACCCCTCTTAGAGGATTTTAATCTCTTGGAGTTTATAAAATATGCATTTCTAATACAGATAAAAGTTTCTACGAGATGGTGTTTTATAGAGCAATTTCAGTATACGCAAACAACACGTGTTAGGTCCATTCGAAATAATTAAATAAAAAAATCATAGAACAAACACACTGTTGGTTTTTCCTCAAAGATTATGCGTTATAGTATTTTTAAATGGGATTCCCTCCTCATTATTTTTAACAGTAACCAGTACATTCTTTTACGAATACAGTCTAACATTTGTTTTAATTTAATTTTAACTAATAAGTTGTGCCATGCATAATAACAAAATCAACTATATGTATATGGGGAGTAAATGAAGAAAACTTATTTTCCTAAACTGGCACAAACAACATTTTGTCATTTACAAATACACTTACTGCTTAGGATTTCTTTAAATATATATTTGTGTATTGGATGAAATAGTGGGTAAAACTAAATCCTACTGTAATGTTGATAGTATATGGTATACCGGGAACCCTATTAGAAAAATACTATAATAAGCCACAATATTACAACTGCATCTATTTTTTCCATGAAATAGTACGTTATTTACACATAATAAGTTGTTCAAAATATAAATCCGAAATTTATTAAACATAGATGTTGTAAATATGTTGATTGATACTTACGAGACTATACATATTACTACAACAATATTTCGTTAAAGACAAAAAATATTCGAAAATTGCTTAATTAATCGTGAGAGTAATTTTAATGGTAACTATTGATGAATATACCAACAAGCACCTATTAAAAAACACAATGTTACTTATCTTCTAACCATGAAATCACACAAATTAAAGCCTCTATCGGTCGTCCATAAGAATTGCAGTAACTTCGACATAGGCAAAACTAATCTCAATATCCCATATAAACCCGAATGTAATAATAAACGTTCTAAAAATTGGGTAGTTCGCTCATTAGGGAACTTCCGCAATAAACTTGCCAAAGAACCATCACCATAACAACGAAAAAATCGTTGGAAAATTAGTCTCCACTCCGCTAGTAATTAACTAATTTTAAGGTAATTCTCACAAACAAAAAGCTATTAGATCGCTCTAAATTAGGTTCATGGTTTTTTGTTATTGTTAATCAAAACTCGAGTTTACTTTAGGTCGCAGCCTCCTCCTCCAAGCCCATTAAAACATCTTCTATAGCGCAATTAAGCATTTGTCATAGTAATGAATACATGACTGGCTTCGCAAACTTTGTTTCTATTTTGCACTAAATTTCAAATTATGTTCTAGCAATATAAATTGTATTAATCTGGGTGCTGTAAAATTCTAGTCTTAATTTTCAATCCAAAATTAGATATGCCAGTTTTACAATGCATATAGCATGAGCTACATTTCTGATATACTCATTAATTTTTGCATTCCTACAGATATGATTCTTGATAACATACTCCAACAGTTTTTAAATGTTATTGTTGCTGATTCGTATTCTCTTTTTTTTTTATTTTGACATTGAGAATCTAATTAAATAATCAAACTATAGACCGCCGCAGGCTTTTCCCATATAAATGTGTTACATATTCAAATAGACAATTCAAGCCTTCAAACTGTACAATACCTACAATATAAATGATCTAAGTTGTATTGAGGGTTGCTACTAAAAAATGAATAATATAAAAATATCTGAAAATGTTTTGATATACAAGAAGTACCTATAAGTAAATGAGGATGTTACAAACATTAACATACCCTGTATAGCAAATTATAACTTCCTTGTATATACAGTGTTTAAAATATTACACCATGTTGGAGTACTAAAGCACAGTGTACTAGAATTAGCACAGCCAAACTGAACCAAAATTAGATTTACAATTCAAGTTGGAATGAAGATCATAAGGAAGGAGACTTACAAAAATGTTGTCTAGGGTATCAACGTTAGTTCATTATACCTCACTGAAATAGAATACCACAATTTAGATGATCAAATTATTATACCGTAGTTTATACTATCGTTGCATTTTAATTTTGTTTCATTTATTGTTGTTAAGGTGTGATATTGTGTGTATAATTACTTTGATGTTAGATATTTTCTGTATTATTTAGCAATACAAATTTTTATTATTATATTCTCTATTTCGATATTGATGCCTAAAAAAAAATTACAACGCAGGATAAAAATCTATTATTGTCAAAATATGTACCGCTAAAGCTTATTTAAAACAAATCAAGGCTGACTATTGTAATCGGCTGACGAGATGGCATGAGACAGGATTTCGGCTTAATGCGTCCTTTTGAGTAAATTTGCCTGCTTGACACCGGAATCCCTGTATTAACAATTTCTTCCTCATTGAGAATATGCTGCACTAAATTATAGTACGAAATATCAAAAGATAGCTTTTCAATCAACTAATATTTAAATGCTTATATTTATAAAAGTTTTCAAAGCGGGGAAGTAGAAGCTGCAGATTTGTTTCCTGTATATGTTTCCTTCTAAGAAGTGAAATCCCCTTACTACATGCCATCTAGTCAGCCGAGGACAATACCCTAAGAATAATAAATAAAAACCAAAATGTTAATGCTCGAAAAGTCCAGCTAAAAGTAGTTCAAGGACTTGTAAGAAGTTACCATTTACGTACTTCTTAATTTACTATCAATCTCATAATAATGTTTATATAATATTAACATAGTTACAAAAAAATATTAATTGTCCCATAAAAGTAGGTGTGAGAGGTAGGTGTGTATCACTGGAATAAGTCAGCTAGTCAGCTAATTGGGCAATTATTTAATAACCTATTAGCAACTCATAAATTTACTTACTAGTCATATTTACAACAATAAATAATTTGTTAAGTAGGTATTTCAGGAGTAGTAACTGTATGACTAGCTAACGTCATGAAGTTGCACGCTTCTGTTTGTTTTTTTATGCAAAATTCTGTTGGAACGAATCATTAACGTACGCAGTTGCACAAATAAAAGATTAATTAATAACTTCAAACTATGCAAATATGAATTCATCTCAACATAGTTTAACGGCCAATAAAAACATTACGCAGTAATAAACGTTCGGTGTTACAGAGTTGCATACGATTTATTTAAACAAACCGCTCATACGTGAATATTTTTATATCAAACTTTACCGTCCATTAATGCCAAAAATAATTTACACTATGTATAATTAACAGAGCGTGTATGCCATATATTAGTGTATTGCCTCTATTTCATTGTAATTCACACGGCATTAACACTACTGCCTAATAAAATCCTATTTGTAAAGCAATGTAACTAATGTTTCCGTTTTTATTATGTCAGTAAATTTGGTACCCACACATAAAGGATTTAAAAGTAAAAGTGTAATTATTTAAAAATATGGAACTCGATGCGAAAACAGACAGTGGATTGTGTAGACATTATGTATACAAATGCATTCATTCATTTTGTTAATTAGTCTAACTAATTAAAGACTGTAAATATTTGTAATTGAAAAACGAATAAGAAATCGGGATCCGATTGGTTACATAAATAATTGCTAAAAATTAAGAAATTATTGCTAATTGAATTAATCATTCCAGTTTATTAAATGTTAGCAATTAATTATCTTTCACAGAAGTCAGCTTTCAATGCTCTTAACAAATATAATTTATACAAACGTCCTACCGTTGCTAGTTGTTGCGGTAGAATTTTTGGATTTCGGCAGAACTAGATACATATAATTCTGTAATACTATTAATTTTCTTTTGGTTCTTTTTGCTTCCATTTAGATTGTTTCAGTGAAATTTTGTGGATTGTGATATTATGGAAAAACTGTTAGACTTTGTACAAACATATACGTTTCCAATATAATTAATGGGTTCGAAAATTGGTTTAGATATAATGTGAATAGTAGAGCAGATTTCCGAGGATTAATTAAGTATACACGATTCCACTACTTTAAATTAATAGAGAAAGACTTTCCTAAATACGAATTTTCTAATAATTAGATCGCAGCCCAATAAAAATTGCAGGGATTTTAAATACCTTTCGATTACAATCAATGAGTTCGAAAAATGGTTCAGATATCATGTGAATAGTAGACCTAATTTTTGAGGATTCATTTTATACCACTTCCAAGTTAAATATATACTAAGAATTTCCTAAATAATAATTTTCCTAATAATCGGTCGAAATTAGATCGTAGCCCAATTAGTATTTCACATTCCCTTCTGCAGGTACTGTAAATACATTTCCGATACAATGGATGCGTTGGAAAATGGTTTAGATACATTGTCATCAGTAGAGCAGATTGCTACGACTAATTTTATACACACAATTCCACTATTTCAATTTAAAAATTTGTAAGATCGAATTTCCTAAATAATAGTTTGCGGAAATTAAATCACAGCCCAATTAAAATTTCAAATCCCTTTCTGCATAGACTTCATTTAATGAGTTCGAAAAATGGTTTCGATATAATGTGAATAGTAGAGCTAATTTTTGAGGATTAATTTTATACACACGATTCAACCACTTCAAGTTAAATATATATTAAGAACGACTTTCCTAAATAATAATTTTCCTAATAATCGGTCGAAATTAGATCGCAGCCCAATTAGTATTTCACATTCCCTTCTGCAGGTACTGTAAATACATTTCCGATACAATGGATGCGTTGGAAAATGGTTTAGATACATTGTCATCAGTAGAGCAGATTGCTACGACTAATTTTATATACGCAATTCCATTATTTTAATTTGAAAATTTATAAGATCGAATTTCCTAAATAATAATTTGCAGAAATTAAATCACAGCCCAATTAAAATTTCAAATCCCTTTCTGCAGAGACGTCAATTAATGAGTACGAAAAATGGTTTCGATATAATGCGAATAGTAGAGCTAATTTTTGAGGATTAATTGTATACATACGATTCCACTACTTTAAATTGAAAATTTATTAAGAACGAATTTCCTAACGAATAATTTTCCTAACAATCTAAGGAAATTAGATGATGGCCCGATTAAAATTTCAAAGTCCTTTCTGCAGAGACATTTCCAATACAATTAGTGAGTTCGAAAAATGGTTTAGATACATTGTAAATAGAAGAGTAAATTTCTGTAGACTAATTTTATTCTAATTCAAATAGAAAATGTATTAAGATTAT
The DNA here is from genome assembly GCA_014611495.1 of Limonius californicus. Lineage (NCBI taxonomy): Eukaryota > Metazoa > Arthropoda > Insecta > Coleoptera > Elateridae > Limonius > Limonius californicus. The sequence continues at coordinate 10,547 of JABXWE010017635.1, forward strand.
TTGCCTAAATACCAATTTTTCTATTATTTTGCAGAAATTAGATTACAGGCAATTAAAAGTTAAAAAAAGTCCTTCGCGCGGGGATGTTTAAATACATACTATTAACGAATTCGAAAAACGATTTAGATATAAAATGAATAGTACGGCAGGATTAATTTTATAGGCACGATTGAACTACTTCAAATTGAAAATAAATTAAGAACGGCTTTCCAAAATAATAATATTCTAATAATCTGTAGACATTGCTTCACAGCCCAATAATAATTTCGAGGTCTTTTCTGCACTTTAATACATTTCCAATACAATTAATGAGTTCGAAAATTGCTTTAGAAGATATAATATACTTAGTAGAGCTATGTTTTGAGGATTAAATTTATACACACGATTGCACTATTCAAATCTATTAAGACGATTTTCTTAAATAATAGTTTTTGTAATATTCTGCAAATATTAAATCACAGCCCAATATAATTTACAAAGTCCTTTCTACAGGGACTTCGAACATATTTCCAATACAATTAAAGAGTTCGAAAGATGGTTATAAGTAATGTGAATTATAGAGCTAATTTTTGAGGGTTAATTTTTATACACATAATTGAACTACTTTAAATAGAAAATCTATGAAGAACTACTTTTTTAAATAATAATTTTCCTAATAATCCGCAGAGATTAGATCGCAGTTCTATTAGAATTTCAAAGCCGTGTCTGCAGGAACTTTGAATGCATTTCCAATACAATTAGTCAGTTCGAAAAAGGATAGTAGAGCTAGTTTTTGAGGATTAATTTTATACGATTGAACTATATCAAAGTGAAACTGTAGGTATAACGAACGACTTTCATAATAATAATTTTTCTAATACTCTACAGACCAATAAAAATTTCAAAGACCTTAAATAGAATATCTTGAAATCCAGTAATATTCATGTGTATTTACATATTTTCCAAAGTAACTGATTTTTCCTAAATGTGTGGTTATAATAAGTAGATTAACAAGGACTTCACTGGGCCCATATAATTATTATTTTTAAATAGTGGACTAAACAGTTTACACTAAGGTTATACATTCTCCTTAGGACAATAAAAATAAAAGGTAAATTTTTGAAAATGCTATACTTGAGTTTCCTTTTTCCAAGAGTTGATTTCGAAAATTTGAAACAAAACACTATTCACTAGCTAAATAGATTATCCACAGATTCGCAAATAGTAACCTAATTCAATTTTCACACTATTCCTATTTAATAGTAAATTGTTCCGATATGCAACCGTACAGTAGCCGTCGCTTGAATTCCAAAATTCGGTAGACTAACGCCATTACACCCACAAATATTTCTAAATACCCCAAAACTTAAACAAACTTTTAAATAATTTTTTTAGTAATATCGGAACTATTTGCACAAACAAAAAAAAATAAAAAAAAAAAAACTTTAAACTCTATGGTGTATATATGAATTTCAATCACATCCAAATAAAACTCGCTTGGGCATTTATCAAAATTCCGGCGTTACTACCGAAATAACTAAAATTCACAACCCGTCGGAAAACGACCAATTTGACAATAAATCAGTCTGCTCTTGGGCCAAGGAAAACAATATGATTTCTTACATAAAATTTTCTTATAGAACGACAAATCCATTAATCTTTCAGCACATATGTAATTATTTATGCGACACGTTTTACAATTTTCACTTTCACGTTCAACATGGCGACCTCAACCAGAATTCATAGGGAAAAACAAAAGAAGGCCGGCGCCAAAATTCAAAAAATGCTCCTACTCACAAATCATATCAAGTATTTATTTCGAGAGTAACGGGGAGTGTATATTCCCTACTACAAAAATTATTTTCACTTAACTGATACAAATATGTGGCGTGCATGATTTATGACACCTAAAATAAATGTACGGTGTTAAAGCGCTAACAATGTTTCTTTCACAAAATACAACTCAACTAGTATATATTTGCAGGAAATTTGGAAAGACGTGGAAGTGAACGTTCCATTTTTAGGAAATGCATGAAAATTAGTTTTATTACAACTGACCGATTGCTTGTTGAAAGTTTTTTGACATTAAATAAACGCATTTCATTATCATTTAAAGCAAAAATAACTTCAACGTGGCAGCATTAAAAAACTATATTAAACGTGAAAAAGAATTTTTTATACAGGGTGATTTTAATTGAAAAATTGTTGAAATTAAAAGCACTCACTAAACATACATTTTTCTAACACACTAATTATAAAATATAACATGCAAATATAAATATTATAATTACGTTACCCGTTACCCTTCCTCTGTAGATATTTTTAATTTCAACGTTATCACTTTTTTAATAACATTTTCCATATCGATAATTTCAATACAAAAACTATTTGCGTCCACTTATTCATTACATAAAATAGCGAACAAGTTTATTTGTGGGTTAGATATTATATAATTTTTTTAAACCGTGTCACGGTGCTTAAAGGTATTCGATTTAACAGAGTTATAAGAAATAAATTTTATTTGGGAAACATTATCCTAAAACTGTCAATATTCCGGTTTTATTTCTAGTATTAAGATAAATAAATAACTCGCCTCCATTTGTTGATGTTATCACATAAATTTAAAAACTACATTTTAGTTTGTACATTGGCGTGTGGGTGCTCAGGTAATTTTATTATAATCTTTTTTTTAACGTTTACTTATTCCACGTAGCTTTCCATAAATTGGGCACCATACCAATAGCGTACAGCATATAAATAACAATTCAACACACCCACATATCGTTTAAATAGTTTTAGTGCGTATAATTCCAATGAATTCCCTTATACTGGTTTGTTTGTATAATTTCATAATAATGTTAATCTATTTTTTATCCTCGTAGAAGTAATTAGTTTTTTTCCAGCGATGGTAGAGGATTTTGTAGAAGTTGTTTCAAGTTCTCCGACGAGGAGACGGCAATACTTTTTCAACCGTCTGTAATTGATTAATACGGGCAACATTTAACGTTGCCTGGATATCGGATAATAACATTGATGTTATTTCAGTTTTTAGATTCGGTTTTACTGGGTTCTAAAGTAGGAACTTGTTGGAATGGATGTCGTCGTAAAATTTCATGGAGTACTAAACAGACGCGGAGTGTGTTATACGACTTAAAGTTTTTTTTAAGTGTGGAAAATGATTTGAGGATTACTTTTTAACTAGCTGATGCTGTTACTGGAGATTACCAAGTTGGCATTGAAGAAGAACAATCACAAGCCACCAAGCCGATGCCTGACAAACTTCGACAGTCACTTTTCCGCCGCTACACAAATTTTCAAGTAAATTATTGAAAAACAGGCTGCAATCGGATCTTTGATATGGCTAAACTAAAAATAACCATTACACGCCTTCGTAACCATTAACCAAACTATTTGCCGTAAAAGTTTATGCATTTAGTTTTTCAATCATCAAATTGATGAAGACGTGCTATCCAAAAAATTGTTAAATAAAAGACCAACACTAAGACAGCATTCGCTTTTATACAAAAAAATACCATTGCCTTTGCCGCGAAACAAGTTTTCCTCGAAACCGAGAGCAATTATTCATCATCAGATTATGCTATATTTAGGTTACCAGCGATGCAAACTGAAGAAGTGATGTTAGAAATATTAGAAACTTTTAGAAACAAGATTTAAAAAGCGGGCTTTCAAAGTGGTTGCATTCCAAGAACTTCGAAGTTTAAGCGTATCTATCTAACTTCGACCCGAGGAAAAAATTCTTCGGCGTCGTTTATTAATATGGGAGATTACCACGATATATTTAAAAAGAATAAGGCTCCAACACCAGACGTGCTTAAAAAGGCTATCCGTTTCGTCAAAGTCCAAACTTCAACTTGCTATGCCGCCACTACAACATCTATTTGGAAGCTTGGAACTGTAGATTAGAACTTCGACAAAAAATTAAATCCTTTTCAAATAGCCGTTTTCTTATTTAACCATACAGTCTGTTTGTAGCAATGGTTAAGAGTGAATTAAGCAGACGTTCTTCATTCCTTGAAAATAGGTTTTGGATTCCGTCGCTGAGTGGATTTTCTGATATCGTCTTCTTCTAGATGGCGTTAAAACTATCTTAAAAATCATTCAAAATGCCATTTTCATCAAAAATCGTGATAAATGGTCAGTTTCTATTTGGTTTCGCCATGTATCACAACGTATATTTTAAATGGGTTATCTATAGACGATTGATTATTTTTGAATTTTAATTAAATATTATCATAAAACTAGTTCCTCTTACTTGATTTAGAACGTATCTTACTCCAGATGCTCCATAATAATTTATTTTAGCAAACGTTTTCATTGGCCGCATGTGTCGAATAATGTCGTGCCGGCAAACACCAAATGATGTATCTTCTAGTCTTTGTACACATTTTTAATCAGGCGGAACTCCCATGTCCATATATAAACGTTTTCAGCTTTAGAAGTACCTGTGGAAGACTTAGCCCATTTCAACAACTATGGTCACACAACAATTCCTGTAGCTGCACCATTATCACCTCGGCAGTCACTATTATCGCCATAGAAAATTTTTCCACAGAAATTGTTTCATCTGTATGCTGATAATGTTTGGGTAATGGGTCCAAACATTGAAACCAGGCACTATTAGTTGTTGGTAAATTCCATAGCGCTATATTTCCGTTACAACTGTTAAAAAAGATTCAAGCAGGTTTTGTAACTGGTTGACACTCCAGGAGATCGATTTGCACAATCCTTGTTGAACCGTTGGATATGTTTTCCTTTCCAATCAATGTGAAGACCGGCCAACACTATATTATCTCCCACATGTCGTTTTATATTTCTTCAGTATTCCAATGGTTTTTTAATCTTATCCTCAATGGCATTAGTATTTGAAATGGATCAACTAATGTTCCCCATTGCACCATCTTCTTCTGGGCTGCGAAAAGTATTGTCATATTCTGGCGAAAACTATTTAACAGTCTTGCGAAAATTATTCCTTACAAAATACTGTTCCGAATTTAAAGGTACGTATCTATTTAAGATTGTTTTCAAATGCAAACGCTCGCTTGAGTTGGTAACTTCGATGCCTTCATAAGATTACTATACGCGTGCTCCGACGGAACAACGTTTGGTGAGTCGCATTACAATTAAAATGCCGAGCATTGGGATTTTATTATTTCTGCCCATTTTGAAAACTTGTTATGTCGCGATAGCCACGATATTAATATGGATAAAGGTACAAATGGGCATTATATTAACTACTCCCGTCTAGAATTAAATCCAACTTTTTATAACGCGATTAATTGTCCGATACAACGAATTTAATTATTACCAGAGCCTTTTTATGATTACGTTTATAGCTATTTGCCGGATATATTGTTGCAAAGTTCATAAACGGGAACGGCGGTTCTATATTTGAACACTTTGTATTCTTCCGTCGAAGTCCGACTTCTTATGGTGGATGAATATAAAACTTTACAAGGAAGATTGCGGCGAGATCTCGACGCGAGATGCCTGGAATTCCTCGATGACTATTCAAAAATCATAGGGGCTAGTTTTTTCGGATGTCGGTTTGTACGGCATCCAATGCCAAAGTGCCTATTCATGGATTTTAAGAGAATTAAAAGTATTCGTGAAAGCTAAGACCTAAACTATAATCTTCGTACATTGAAGCGCGGCGCGTCCTCTACTTATCGTCGGCGCATTCTTCTTCTTCTTCGGCTTCAGAATTCATTAGCAAATCAAAAAATATTAACGTATGTTTAGTTTCATAGTTGATTTGAGTAAAGTACGTTACACGCTAATTTGAATGCAGTTGTCGTTCCACACAATCGTCACGTACGGCGCCCGATGGCTCTTGAAATAATAATGTTAGAGTCAGATATACTCATTTTTCATTGACATCTATTGAATAATTTATGGGATAATTATATTATTCCTACAATGCGAAATTTATCACTTATATACTGATAAAGTGGTTATTAAAGAGTTAATTCCTTGCCGATAGATAAACGACACACTGATAGGATTTAATGTTTTGCCATATATCGTAGCTATACGAAATAGAATGGTATCAAGACTGAAGAATAATTCTAATGACCAATCGGAGAATCATGTCTAGTAGCCGTTAAAATATTTGACTGGTAAATATATTAATAGTAAATTTTGAGTTTTAAAAACGTTTGAAGAAAAAAATTGTTTCATAAATAAAATGGCAAATGTCAATACGATAGTATGAAAGCATTTTCCATTATCCGTTGAGCATATACAAAATATTTAATCTACAGGAATGAAGTGCGCGTAAATTTTTGACTATGCCGATATAAGTTGTTCTAAATAGTTTGCTTTCATTGCTAACCGTGTATCTACTAATAGAATTACTACTGCAATATTCCCCATAAACGCTTCCAATTTCTGAATAATATTACGGCTTGGTTAACTAGGTAACAAATTTGCAGTATTCAAAACGGATGATCAATAATAAGTAAATTATTGAATAAAATATTGAAACTCTTTTTTAGGGGTTTATTGTCATTGGTAATAATATACAAGAAATTATGAATGCCCGTCAGAAAAATTGCATTTTCGGAATAAAATTATGGGTTGATTGTACAGCTACAGTATATTCAATCTTCAAATATGGTGCTCGGTAACAAGTAAATTTTGATTGTGGCGTCGATAATCATTTACTCAATTAGTTATTTTTTATTATAACCCGTCCTCATACAAGTTTGCATTTTCCAAATAAAATTACGTCCTGGTTGACCAAGTTTAAAATTATCAAAATTCAAAGAAAGATATTCAATATCAAATAAATTTTTGAATTTGAATTATAATCTTCCAAATGGTTTGGAGTCGCCGGTAACCGTATCAGTGACTACGACGAATGTCTCTCATAAAAGCTTCAATTTTTTGAACAAAATTCCGGTCTGTTTGCCCAGCTACAAAATATTCAATCATCAAGAATGGTGTTCAATAAAAAGTTAGATTTCTGAATAGTGTTTAACTGTCATCGAGAACCATATAACCAATTAGTTACAACTGTGAATGGCGCTCATAGAAGCTTCATAATCAAACAAAAAGGTTTCGCGTTATATGTCATAAATATATTACATATGTAATGTACGAGTGTACATAAGAATAACGCTGTCGAGTGTGGCAAATGTATTTGTGATATGCAGAGTGCGCAACCCGTGAATGATATATGGATGGGCCCCATTCATTACGTCCTGATTGATAGCACTATAGCACTGGAAAACATCGCGACGACGCCCCGCCGCCGCAGTAAGATTTATCAGCGCGCGGATATGCAACCCTACGGGTTCACCCCGTGTATCCCGCCATAACAATGATTTATGTGTTGCCGCGTTTTTTGAGGTTACTTCCTCGAACACCTTCGCGCTGATTTGCATCATTTACGGTGAACTGAGGTTATGGGATGATGTGGTTGTGGTAACGGATTGGCGTGGCTTCTTCCACGGCGTGTCTAGGGGAGGAAGCGTCGCCGCCGTCGCCGTGACCACCTACCCGTGGCTGAGCCATGAAAGCCCTGCCGGTCGCACCAGGGTAGTCTGCGTGTTGGGCCACCGTTATACCGAGTCACAATCCACTGCACTGCACATACGCGGGCCCGGGCCCAGTCACTGTTTCACTCGCGTCCTGAAGTGCTGGTCGCAGTCGTCGTGGTCACATCACACGCGGCGCCTCCACGTGCTGCACCTGGAGATCCGAATCGTGAGCATGAGCAAAGCCTGCTTCTGCTGCTGCGCCGTGAGGTGATCCGGAGCGCGTGCGGAGTTCCTGCGCGGTCCGCAGTCGTCTGCCAACTGTCAATCACGGCCGTCGGCGGGGGCAGAGTGGGGCTCAGATGAATGATCTGTCAGGGAGTGGGCACGCCCCCCGGCCAATGGCGGCCGCAGCGTCGCGCTCGCGCTCTGTCGGTCGCCCGTACTACTAATGCCACCATGCACATGCACAGCCCGCGACTCGGCGGTACCTGCGTAAGTTCTACCCCGGAGTATGTAAAGCGGAGAGGTGGCCTGGGACTTTGCTACGCATGTAACGGCGGCGGCGGCGGCGTTACTCCGGAGAGGATTTTGCACGTTCCCAGAAAGGTGCAGGTAGGAAACGGGGAAAAATAAAACCGCTGAAATATTAGTGGCAGAAGAGCCCTGCCGAAATACAAGCGGATGCGAGAATAAAAATATTCTTTCAAAATTTCTTGCAGTTGGTGTTTCATTTGAGAACACGACTCTATTCGTCGTACTGATTTGGTGCGGACGTCGTTTATCCTTCTGACATTCTAAGATACAACGGTTCGCAAATGTATTTACTTACGTACGTAGAAAAATATTATAAGTACATTTTTTGGAGTAGGTATATATCATTTAAAAATACAAACATCCAATTGCTCTATACATACTATATCGTGGTAGAATAGAATTGAATACAATTTTATTAAAAATCTACAATACATATACTTAAGTTTAAAAATATATCGTTAAAACAATCTTCCTATACTGAATGATATTTCGGTCCATTGACAGAAAATTACAGATTCTTCTATGTTGGCATTATTCAACTAAATGCTTTATGTAAATGTCTTGCTGATACAATACAGAAAAGAAAGTTTTAAATGTAAAATACTAATTTCAACACAATGTTAGCGGTTGTAGAGCTCCTCCAAAATACACACATACACAAAATAGAAGTATCATATCCAAAATTATTTGGAGTTTATCGTTAAGAATGGAACAATCCATTTGTTATATAGATCATGAATCCATTAAATTCTTTGATTAAGGGTGCATATGCATGTACCTAATTAAGTTTCAATTCATATACTCAAAACAATCTTCTTCTAATAACTTTTTTGAAATAATTAAAAAATGTCTTCTATGTTGGCAGCATCTAACCGCAATGCTTTATGTGAATGACAAAAATAAACCATAAAAAAGAAAGATTATAAAAGTAAAAAATTATTTCAAACAATATTCGCGTTTGAAAGGTCCTGTCAAAATACACATCCACATGGAATTATTTGTTAACAACCTTACAACAAATTTATTTAAGTTTATATGCATATTCTTGAAATGAACTTCTCTTATTGTTTGATATTCTATTTCTAATCCGCCAAGAATTATACAGTAATTCTATGTTACCATTATTTAACCGGCCGGCTTATGCAAATGTCTAAATTAGAGAAATGAATATGACAATAATAAAATAATATCGATAATTTTAACTTTTGAACAGTTCCACCGACATTTACAAACACATAACTAATTTCAGCTTCATTTAAGGATACTGTTTTAAGCGACGCACCCATTTAGTGTAGGTATCCACTGTATATCCACATAAAATATTTGGATCAAAACTTAATAGTATACAACGAGCTATCAAAAAGTTTTCAAGTTAGGATTGGCTGTGAGTGCTACAAAGCATATCGTAACTGTGTTACGTACCGGCCGTACCTTATGTTTATTTCTTTAAATATAAACATAAACAAAGTGTATTTTGTCGCAGTAAAACGCATTTCAAAAAGTAAACAAATCACAACAATCAGATTAAATAGATTTTGACATGCGAATAAATTATTTTTACTTGACAGTTGTTTAAACTGGCAAAACTGTTCAATCTCAGACACGCAAAAAATGTTCATAGGCCTCCCTAATGTTTGAATATATGTCTTTAAAATGATATTTTCTTGTTAGTTTATATTATTTCTTCTTCTATCTTCGCATTATTTAACAGAATTACTTTAAGCAAAGCCAACTAGAGAAGAGAAAATAGAATAGTGTCCTAGAAAGGGTTATATAAGGTAGATTAGATTCAAACGTTTAAAGAGCTCCCCCTGAAATACAAGCAGGCATAAAAATAAAAATATTCCTTGAATTTGTTATTTTGTTTAATTATACTACTTTTTACACTTAGCGTATATACAGTAAATCTATGGATCCTTTGACAACAATCTTCTAGCAATACATCTGCTGCAGATATGTACCTATGTACTGAAATTAATGTTATTTTACATAATAACTAACATTGTCTGTTGGAAGAAATTACAAATTACTTGCTATTTTAATTAATATCCCGAAGACATCCTAGAAACAAGAAAAGAAAAAGTTTAATAACAAAGATTATCGACAAAATATAGGGGTTTCAAGAGTATCGCCAAAATAAATACAAACGCAAAAATAAAAATATTCTAACGCAATTTCTTGGAGTTGTTACATTGCAAATAGTACATGAGTTCATACTATGAGCCCTTTAGTAGTATATATGTCGAACATTCATGGAATTCATAGTCAAAAATCTTTTAATAGATGTATAGTAGAAGTTTAGATACATGTTCTGTAAATAATCTTCGCTCGCCTCTTAATTATCATAATCCGTTGCAAAAAATTATAAACTTTTCTTATAATAGAAAGATTGTTTTAAGATGGCCTAAATATATGTTATATATTTAATGAAAAGTAATTTTTCAGTAAAGAAAGTTTGAAGAGCTCTGGCGAAAATACATTACAGGCACGGAAATAATATTTTTTTCAAATTTCTAAAATTTGTTATGCCATTTACAAATACGACCTTTATACAGCCATTTGCCGTATATAATGTTGCACATCCATGGAATTCGTCAATATAATCCGTATAGTAAATAAATCTACTTAAGTTTCGTTATATTTATGCCTTCTCGGTCATTTTCGCTTATTAATTTAAATCATTATTCGTTGAAAATAAGTAAAAATATCTTTTAGCTTGGAACTGTGATTGGACTAGTTTATGCGAATGTACTAGGAACAGACAAGAGGGCAGTTCTACAAAGAAACAAACAGATTTTCTAATTTTTCCGATTCGTTAATTCATTCATTTACGAATTCTATTTTATATGATATAGCACCGTATTTGCTGTACACATTTAAACCTTATACCTAATTTATGACGAATGTACTAGATTTTACATTTGTATTGATTATAATTTGTAGCATTATATATGTTATAGATAAACAGAAAATGTTTTTGATAATAAGTACTATTTCATGCCCTAAAAAGGATAACGAAAAGAAAGAAAAAATATAATACGAAGAGAAATAGGTAATAACTATAGATTATGATAATACAAACTTATAATCGAATATCTAATTCCACATATTTTAATTTTTTTGAAAATTCAATTAGGTACTAAGCAGTTACAAAAAGGGATGTATACGCAGATTCAATCGAAAATATTACTCCTTCAATGAGACTAACATTTGCACGTACAAAATAGCATACCGTTTTATTCATAAAAAATTACACGCCTGTAAGTTTTTCTACTGTGTTCGTATGCAATATTACACTATTACTTTCAATGCATGTGCTTTAATTACTTAAATTAAAAAAGCTTACGGGCGTGTTATATTTCGATAGGTACGACTGTTATTATTTATATATAACTATGACTTTTAATATAGAACTATTTAAATGTGTTTTCTTCAGCTTTACATAACCAAATTATCTTGTATATTAATTAAACGTAGTACAGGCATTTACACTAGTAATGTAAAAATGTTAACTACGTGTATGTTATCTAGTGTCATACTTGTTATGTTCGCTTTTATGTTTACTGTCACAGAAACGATTACTTTTAAACAAAGCACAAAAGGGCGTTTTCGCCTATTAATACTATTTAATGATATTTAGAAATAAAATTTTACCTTTACTGTTGCTTTTAATTTCACAATTTTTTCAATAATTTTAATTTTTCATTATATAGATAATCTATAGAAATGTAAGATTCCTTGAATTATCTTTAACTTTAGAATAATTAATCAATAAACAATTAACCATCTGGCAGTTTAAGTATTTAATAGTAGAATATTGTACTTAATTTTGATAATTAAATACTAAATAATAATAAATTTAAAAAAAACCTGATGTATAAACAAACAGAAGAATGTTTCTTTTTGATCGAGATTAATATTGCCTAGAAGGTGAATTCAACAGAATTATACAAACTGTTAAATTTATCTATAATAATTTTTGATTTAAGTAATAGATAACTAATTGAAAACGTATAGGTTGTTAATATTTATCCGTTTGGTCTTATAAACGATTTTACATTTAAAATAGCAAACAAAATCAATAATCTATGTAGTAATTATGTGTTTTATATCAAATTTTAATTAATTTTATTATCTATATCTAATAAGTTATAACAAAAATTTTAGATTTGGAACCTAACATTTCAAATATGGCTTGTCTACCAAAAGACATTCCATTAGCAGGTATTGACCGTTTACGTAATCATACCGTACTTCGGGAGGCTTTTGTTTTTATGGATTACATGTAATACATTTTAGGGGTTACAAACTAAACTGGTTTGCTTACGAAACCTGACTATGGCATTAGTATTTTAGTAGAATTAAGGTATTATGGTTGTGGAACATCAGTAGATTTCCCTACTTACAGAATATCCTCATATTTAAGATTTAAAAGATAAAATAAAAACTATTTTAAGAAGTCTCTTTACTACATGACTTTGATGCTTTTCTCGCCTTTTAGTTTTGCTAATTCTGTAATTAATTATATGCCGTATTATTTTTTGTTAATATTATATGTATAATTTGTTCCATCAAGCAAACTGTACAGACTCCAATGTACAAACATATTAGCATACAAAGCAGCTTTAATTATTAACAAGTATAGCTAAAATTCTTAAAATTAAATTTTACGTAAGTTTATAAAGAAACACGTTTCGTACGCTAGAACGCTTTGCTGTTAGAGTTGTTCCCGCGCTTCTATAATACAAGTCTAAGCTTAAACCTAATGCGTCTAAGAGCAAGATTTTCAATCATTGTTGTGTTAAATATCAGCCTTGTTTTAGATAATTTAATAGAAACTTAACGTATTTAGATAACTTAAAGATATTTTATGCTTTAAACCTGAAAAATAAGTTGTTAAAACTAAGTAAAGGTTATGTTTGTCATTTCCGTTGATTTTGTTTGGGTTGATCTAGTGTCTAGCCTTTGAATTCTTTGTTTCGTTTTGCTTATTCGTAGTCGTGATAATTGTATGAAGGCACTAGAGGTATTTATCAAACTTGACTGTGAATTTTTCACTTGGAAAACAATAAGATATAGGATTTGTGTATTATGTTCGATAACTGTCAACTAACATGTAATTTTGGAGGAAAATGGACCTCTCAATTGCATGTTTTCTGTGAGTAATTTTGTGTGTTTATGATATCCTGTTTGAATAAAACTATGTTATTAAGTGTTACGGTTCAAATCAGGGTTATTTGTTACTTATCTGTGCGAAAAATGAATAAAATTCAAGAATCTTGAATTTGGGGCGGAGTATCAAAGTGGCATTAGTACTTTTCAGTTGTGTTTTTCGGCATGGTTTGTTTGTATCTGCCTTTGACTTCAACTTCAAGGTTAGGAATCATCTACAAGTTTGACATACGTTTAATAGCTGTTAATTATTTGGGGGATATTTGCATCATATTCTGGGACTGCAAACTGGAATAGCAATCGAATTTAATTTAAAATAAATTAAAACAAATAAGTAACATCGAATCAACAACAATTTGAAAAGTGAAGCAAGTTTGGAGTTAACAACTTAAAAAGAAAATATGACAGTGCAATGTATTTATAAGTTTACTGGTATATTTGAACATCTGAAGTAAATAATATTTGGTTTAATTATCTTGTGAAACGATTTTACGAATACGAAGCGAAGTTTTTTTGTGAGGAACTTAGAAAAAAGGAACAAGAGATAGACTTTCGTTTTGAAGTTCAAGATCAAGTGGGCGCCGCAGTACCATCTTAATTTCATCTAGTGAATTTTACCAACACCAGAAGAAAATAAGCAGGTGCTTCTATATGAGAAGGTGGGTGCGATCGGAAGTGCTTTGTTAAGTTAGACCTTACTATTTATTTCATGTAACTTTGCCATTTAATCGTTAAAGTTGTTTAATGTTTTATAGGAAAAAATTTAGATAATTCGATAACATTTAATTCATTTCTTTGTTTCATCCATAGTTTACAAGTTCATGTTGCCTATCTTGTATATTTTGCCTTGTTCAGCGCAAGAATTTAAAGGTTATACAGTAGTTACCAAAATGTATATTATCAACCCTGAGATACGAGTTCTTTTAAAGGTTACGTTTGAAGTGTCTCTTTTGTGTTGTTTCAACAACTTATGTAACAATATTGTATTATTTTTTTACATATGAAAGGGAAATCATCTTTATTACGGGTGCAAGTAAAAAAGCAACATTCCCCCTTTTTTCAAATATAATATTTTTTTGCCGTTTCAATGTGGGGCTCATATATAGGTCCCTCCATAAAACATCATAATAATATACCTATATATATAAATTCAGAACGTAGAAACTGGAAAAAATAAATCAAGATATAATATGAAAATCAGTTATTTATATAGCAAAGTCTCTTTTCTAATGGCAATTATTTTAAAATTAATTATATGCTTCCCAATATCAAAAACATATGTCAAAAAGGAACATAATATATTATATTTACAGTTAAGGTAGAACGGATGTGTATACCAAAAGCAACTGTTCAGAATTGTGAAATAATCTATAATCAGCCACCATATTAATGTATTTAGAAAAGTAAAGTTTTAATCTTATATGCTTGTTTTATCAACCTCATTTTACAGAAAATATTTAAAGTCTACATTTGGCGCTAAATTCAAGGTTTATTAAATTAAGTTTGCTCCGAGACAACGACATGGCAATATCACTCGCAACGGTGCCTAGGCCTGTTAAATCTTAATTGCAGATATCGTTGAATAGTGTAAAACGGTCCTTATGTAGTGTATTTTAAGCAGGTGTTCTAATGCACATGCATATCAAATGTGTAATTATTCATATTTTACACGTTAGGGGAGCATTTCTTATATGAACCTCTCTACAAGTTATCGCTTTACTCTAGGGATGACGAACGTTTTCAACATGTCAGTCAAATCTAATCAGTTTATTCATCTACTCAAACAAATTTACATCTAAATATGAACATCAAGAATACATGTGTTGTAAATAAGCAGTTATAATAGTAAAGCATTCATTAAGTAACTAACAATGGTATTCATTTAACAAATAAACATACCTTTCGAAACCGTGGAAAATTTGTATAAGTTTCTGGATTTATCTGCATTTCAAATTTGGCAACTCAAAAGAGTATGCTGTTGCGACATAATTAGCATACAAGTAAAACGATAACATAAAAAGTGTGTCCAAAGATTTGTAGTTAGCTTATTTCAGATACTGTTTATGATACTGACGATATTAAAACTAAATAATAAAATTTGCCACATTGAAACGGTATTAACAGAAATATAAAAAGAAGATATCCTACAAACGGAAGTACAAAAATGGTTTAAAAGTAGATTAAATAAGAGTTTCCTATTGCCAGCCTAGATATATTAATAAGCGAATACATACCTGTTCTTTTTAAGTAGTAGACAACATATTTAAAATTGTAATAAAATAAGATTGATAGGAGCATATAATAAAAAATTGACAAAGCACTGAAAAATAGCCTAACATAAACCTACTTCTATGATGTATTTGGGCTTTATCATAAGCCCTTTCGTCCCACTGCTGACGCCTGTCTATACTCCGCTACGTGCTTCTCCTTGGAGTGTTAGTAAAGAAACATGGAGGTCTTATAGTTTAACGTCGAATCTGTACGACAAGAATTCCAAAGAAGAACTGCAGCATTAAGACCCCACGGTTGCTAAGTGGAATAGAGAAACTGTGTGTGGTAGGTTGCAGCATAAACTTTTTATACTATGCGTGGCAATTGTGGTGGTTCCAACACAAGATACGAGGTGTGTTCAGCTGAAACACATCTTTGCTTTATAAAAAATTTATTCCACAATTTACTTACAAATAATTACCATCACCGTTAAGGCACTTATCCAATTGTTATATTAACCGACGTATACCGAACTCTTGTGGCTGTTGATTGAAGAAGTCTTCCACAGCTATCTGTACTTCTGCGTCAGACTCAAAATGCGGACCTTTTAACGCCTTTTTCAGCGGTCCAAAAATATGAAAATCGCAAGACGATACATCCGGGCGATAGGGTGGATGCTCGAAAACCCTCCATTTCTTTGGTTGAAGATTTTCTTTTGTCACATTAGCAACATTGTCGTGCAGCAAAATGACCCCACGCATAAGTTTTCCTGGACGTTTCCGTCTTATTGCTTGATGAAACTTGTTCAAAGTTTTATTGTACAGATTTGCATTGACATTTACTCCAGCTTCCTTAAACTCTATCAACAAGGGTCCTTCATGGTCGAAAAATAATGTTTACTTTACCTTGCCTGCAGAAGGTTCTGCTTTAAATTTCGTCTGTGGTGGTGAACTTTAATGTTTCCACTGCATCGATGATAACGTACTGGATGGCTCTCAGTAATGGCACCAAGTTTCGTCACCAGCAACTATTGACAGAAAAAAGTCATCATCATTTTGCCTACAGTCTGTGAGATCTTGCAGAGATAAGCCTATTCGCAAACATTTTTGTTTTTTAAACAAGAGACGAGGAATCCATTGAGAACAAACTTTGCTGTAACCCAGATTACGAACAATACTATGGACAGGTCTTACACT
>JABXWE010017636.1:0-10038 GCA_014611495.1 Limonius californicus
ATACTATACTACAAACATTCTACAATCTATGTACAATTCATATGTGTATGTTGGGTTGCGTAAACCACCTTTAAGGAGGGACAACTTAGCAGGCGCAAGGTTATATCCCTGGAAATAAAATAGTTAACGAGCTCTTCTAGAAAATGTTTCTACTACATGAAGGGAGAACCATCACGACTCATAAGGTAACCTTGCCCATTCAACCCCTTAGGCTTTAGGTACCCCAACACAAAAATTTCAAATAGTAACATCCACTTTATGATAACTCATTAAAAAGTCCTTACAAAATGGTAAACTGTAGAAACGTTTCCTAGAAAGACTCAATACCTATTTTATTATTAGAGATATAACATACTGTACTTTTTCACAGTGGCACCCTGTATGTATTACTTTATATTCAGTATAAGTGCATTATACATTTTTCTACTGAGATGGTTTTGTTTGCTTCGAATTATTAGTGAAATTTTTTTGTTTCCAGATATTGGCAACTGGACTTATGTACTTAATTATATTTATTCAATTTGAGTTAACGGCTGAAAACGCAGAATTATCAACCTAAATACGAATAAAAGAAAAACATGATGTCTGGCCAAATATTTAGTGCAATCAAACTAGTAAACACATTAGAAGAAATAGTTGTTGTACTAACAAGAAACAGGAACTTATAAAAGGCTTAACATCTTGGAGGAGCAGTTGTAATTCTTAGTCACTTGCAGTGTCAGTTGGTAGTAGTAGACAACCAGCAATGTTCACTATGAACGTAAATTTTGCTGTATTTTAATGCTAGATAGTCATAGCATGACTTTAATGTAAGGTAGTAGATAAACAATATTTTATTTAGTAACCTTTGGTTGCCATGAGGTTATATTACATTAAGTAAGAAATCTAATTTGCTTTCCGCCCTAACTGTAGCACCATGATGGTGGGTGTTAGGTGTTCTTAGAAAAGCTTTTAATTATCATTTCTTGTAATAAATTAATACTGCGTGTGAAATTACTAAGTTAAACTAAACAAATAACAATTAAATTATTTAAATTAAATGTTGACTTTTAATTCGTACCGCTACTAGAGAAACCCTTTGTTTTCGTAAGCTTCTGTCATCCTATTTGTGTGTCCTTATCTGTTTTCTGTGTTTTAGAACATGTGTCATATGTTTTCGGCATATGTAAACAAATTTGTGTTCTGTGGAAATTTGGACTTTTCCTGTGTGACTTTTATGAAACTGTTTTGTTCTTAAGTGTTTTAAGATCAATGATTTTACCAATATATTTAATTTAACTGAACAAAAATAAGCAATTTTAAGAAAGTAACATTTCTGTGTTCTTATTATACATCGGACTGTGTTCGTGTGTGGTATTAAATATGAATTGTATTAGAAATTTTATAAAAATATTCATTTTGTGTGCTTTATCGAATATGAAAAAGTTACTTGTATAATTTTGATTTACCGCCGATGACGCGACATCGTAACGACATCGAATTTTAAAAAATTACCAAGTGATTTAGGAGTTAAATAACCTCGGCTACACGTAATTAAAGTTTTTCGCACGTGTTCAGAATCACCCTGTGTATACATTTGCTTGTATGGAGCCAGTATGATTTTCAAGGAAATTCAGAAAATTTGACTATAAACTGTTAGCATATATGAGCTACTACTACTTAGCTAAAATGGTATCCTGTCACAACCTGCGTGGTAGGCTGTGCATGCGAATGAACAAGTTAGTGCAGCTGTCACATGTGACACAAGTCAAACATGGAGCGAATATTAAGTTTTGTTTCAAATTGGGGAAAACGTCCACGGAGACATTCGAGATGTTGAAAACTGTGTACGGTGATGAGTCCATGTCCCGTACTCACGTTTTCGAGTGGTTTGCCAAATTTCGGGAAGGTCGGCAGGACCTGGACGATGATCAGAAACCGGGTCGTTCGATCACAACGAGAAACCCCGCAACGATCGAAAAAGTCCGACGACTTGTGACACCTAATCGACAACTGACACTGAGAAGACCATGCTGATCACTTTCTTCGACAGTCAAGGCATCATTCACAACGAATTTGTGCCACCGGTTGTCACCGTCACTAGCCTGTACTACAAGGGTGTCATGACGCGTTTACTAAAATGCATTCGACGTGTGCGACCGCATTTGGCAGCCTCCGGCAAGTGGCACCTTTTACACGACAATGCGCCTGTGCATTCTGCCTTGATTGTAAAGACGTTTTTGGCGTCAAGAAATGGCCCAGTCTTATTAGAACATCCTCCCTATTCGCCGGATTTGTCTCAAGCAGACTTCATGCTGTTTCCTCAGCTGAAATTGACCCTCAAGGAAAGGCGCTTTGACGACGTGGAAGACATTCAACGGAATGTTACCGCCGAATTAAACGCACTTCCTCGCGACAGGTTTAAGCAGGCTTTCCGCGACTTGCATTGTCGATGTCAACGGTGCGTAGAAGTCGAGGGAGATTACTTCGAAGGACGCTAGAGGTATTTTCACCTATGGCTACCTCATATGCTTTGTATTTGATCAATCATGTTATATATTTGTCCGACCTCGTACTACTGGACCTCGTTCGTTAACAGCCCTTTCGTACCACTAAGCTAAGCACCGGTCGCTGCTCTATTCGTGCTTCTCATCAGCGCTGAGGTAGAAACACGGAGAACTACAATTTAACGTCGAATCTGAACAACAAAAATTCCAAAGAAGGTTTCTTGGCCTTAAGTCCTCGCTGTTGTGAATCAAATTGGGAAGTGGTGTGCGGTGGCTTGCAGCACAAGATAAGTACTGCTGGAGAATCAAATCCAAGCCATACATAGTCAACGTTTTGCCCTTTAAGTAAAGAAATTCATAAAATCAAGTAAAAACCAAATGAAGTTACTACACACTTCCAAACTGTTACTAAA
The DNA here is from genome assembly GCA_014611495.1 of Limonius californicus. Classification (NCBI taxonomy): domain Eukaryota; kingdom Metazoa; phylum Arthropoda; class Insecta; order Coleoptera; family Elateridae; genus Limonius; species Limonius californicus. The sequence continues at coordinate 2,900 of JABXWE010017636.1, forward strand.
TCGTTATACAAGGGTGCATGTTGCTGATGATTGTTGTTGATTTGAAAGAGCGAGATCTAGGACGCGGTTTTCCAAGCATCTCTCAGCACTGCAGACACCACTGGCTTATGGTATACTCTAACTAAGAATTTAGCCTACCTGGGGTAATTCCAACTCCAGTAGTGATTTTTAACGCGTCACATATCGCAGTGACAGGGGTATTACGGCTTTACTTCTTATCCGACAAAAAGCGCACTTTCAGATTTTTACCCGCTAGAAAAATCTCACCGACCTCAGCCAGGTTCAACCCCGCGTACTTTGGATCTAAAGGCACGTGCACTAACCATAGACCACCGAGGCCAGCTCACAGGTTGCATACAATTGTATATTATATTGTAGATGCCTTTTTGGAGGCGACGAATTTACCCGGCGTTATTTCTAACGGATATTCTTTAGAGACGATATGTTGACCGCCTATTCGTACTTAGCATAGGAATGAAGCTCTTCAGGAGGATAATGGCAGGGGAATTTAAGATTACACATTTAGCCGAAGAATAGATCAGATCCACCACGGACGAGGGCAATCTTTTAAGTTTTTACAAAAACTAGGAGAGAAAAATATTTTTTGGAACGAACTGTTTTGTTGCTTTTCAAAAAAATCGCCTTTAATGTTTTTTCCACTCTGAAGTTGGTATCTCAAAAACATGGTTTTTGAAGGCTTCAACAGCTTCTTGAGGTGATGAAAATCGCTGTCCATGCATGTTTTGCTTGACATTCGGGAACACAAAGAAGTCGTTAGGCGAGAAATCAGGTGAATACGGGCAATGATACATTAATTCGATGTTTTTCTCCTTCAAATAATCAATTGTTCGAAGTGCTGTGTGAGAGCTGGCATCGTCATGATGAAGAATGATGCGACGTTTTCGGTTGTTTTTCCTGGTTTCTCGATGACTTCTGGCAAACAAATTGTTGTATACCATTCAGCGTTAACTGTTCTTCGAACCTCTAAAGCAATAGTTGCGACATGTCCAGTACAATCGAAGAAACAAGCGATCATTTTCTTGGAAGAGCTTCGTGAACGAATAACTTTTGTGGGATTCGGGTCATCTTGGAACACCCAAACAGTGGATTGTTGTTTAGTTTCCGGTTCATACGAATCTATCCAAATTTCGTCACCTGTTACAATGTTGTGTACGGATTTTGCAGTTCCTCTGTCGAATTTTTTGGACATTTCCTTACACCGATTAACACGAGCTCCTTTTTGAGCTTCGGTCAAATTATGCGGAATCCACCGGGAACAGATATTTTCATAGCTAAATGCTCATGCAAAATCGAATGTTCTGCAGTCCTTAATATGCCTAAGAATGCAGCAATCTCACTGTAAGTCACATAACGATCTTCTCCAATCATGTTGCACACAGCATCGATGTATTTTGGAATAACAACCGATTTTGGTCGACCTTCACGCAATTCATCACTGGCGGACGCACGACCGCAACCCAATTGTAAACAGTCTTTTCAGATGGTGTTTCATTGCCAAAAGTTGAAGGAAGCGATTTTATGCATTGTTGTTGAGTTAAACCTTTACTAAAATCGTAAAAAAGTCATCCAACGAAAACCTTTACCTGAAATTTCCATTTTTTCACAAAATCACTTTTTTTAAACGCTTTAAACAAACTAGTCTGTCAATTTCTAAGCTGCCACTGTTTTCACAATAACAAATGTCAAATTTTACGAAAATAGTAATTTAACATCTCAATAGCACCACCTAATGGTAGTTTGTAAAAACGTAAAAGGCTGCCCTCGTATTAATCATGCGACGAATCACAGAATAGGCACTATTTATAGTACAATACGCTTAATTAATCTTATGAAAACTATTGACGGTACACTTAGCCGACGATTTAAAATAATAAAAACAGAGTACAGCAAGCCTCTCAGATTAATAATACCGTCAATAAAAACTTAGATATTACAGGATCTTGTGATATGTATCTTGGGTTGCCTATTTTTGAATTGGTAGGCTCGTGAATCACCCGGTATAAACATTTTATGCATATAATCGTTGATTGAGAAGTTTTCTCAATCAACGATATAATGTTAATTTTGATTTTCTATACTTATTTACATAACCCTTAGTTTTTAACTAAATAGTGTATTTAATTACTTCGATAATGTTGTTTACTGCTTACAGCTTTATAATATACCAATCTTTAACGGTTCAAGCAGTTTCAGACAAAACAAAACAAAATTATCAGTAAACAAACAGACACTATTTATATTCAAATGCCAACCATTGATGTGCAATTTCAAATATTCTTATTAGTTTAACAGAGGTCACGGTACAGAAAATGCCTTCCTACTTACTCTTGTTTGTCATTGGTAAGCATTCTTTAGTTTTATTTACATAGATACTATAATGTAATTATATAAAATGTAAATTACAATCAATTTGCTTTTGAAATGTACCTGATATCAACTAGATCAGGTCTATTCCTAGGTTTCCTTATTTTATTGCGACAAGTGTAATTGTTTAACAATTTTAACAATTTTGCACTTTTGATTTCGCAACAATACAACACGAATTTTCAGATATCAAATGTAACGACTCGTATATATTTACAAATTATCCATCATTATTTATTCTACAAATTTCTCTTACACATAGATATATCAATTATTGTTTAAGTAGGGGAGAGCGGGGTTAACTGGTCCACTTTTTTAAAATCCCAATAAAAACGTTAATTTAGATTTGATTTCAAATTTGATGGTATACTAAAATCATGTAGTTATCAGTAATGAGTTCTTAACCATCAAAAAGCTAAACACATAAAATCTAGAAATTGCAGATTATTTTTTTTATTTGGGCGTTTATGGTCCAGCTAACCTGACTGGTCAGGTTGACTGGACCACAAAGAAAACTTGGTAGATAAACTAAAATAAAACAGTTGTAAAGATTTTTGATTTAATTATTACGAAATGATTAATACAAACTATGTACACTTAAATCTGTATTAAAATATAGCATGTTATCATAACGTCCTCGTGTATATTTCAAGGGTTTGGGCAGCACACATATGACATCGTCATGGCCTACGTATGCAGGATCTTCATCTAAGTAGATGAATCTATTAGATGGTAGTTGCCTCTTGAGGAACGCTACTACATACCCATCCAACAATTCTTCTTTTACTTCTGCCGCGTAGTTTCTTGTGGTAGCAGATGTCTTTCCGTGAAGTTTTGCTATTACGAAGTCCCCTATACGAATTTTGTCAGATCTACCCTCTTCATCAGATTCCATAACATCATTAACATCTGATGAGGAATCGTGAATAGAGATGTCTTCTTCTGAAGATGAAGAACTTATACACACTCTACGTTTTACTGTGTTCACTTTCTTTTCAATTTTCTTTTCACATTTCTTTTTTTTGCGTTTGCCTATTCTTCAATTTCATGCTTAACTGGGGTGTCCGTCAGAACTAGTGACGAACCCTTTCTTCTGTTTCCAGCTTTAGATTTTCGAGGAGCTGCCTTTGCAAATGGTCTAATTTGTTCTGGTGAAATAATTTTTTTCTCTATAACCGACGAATTCGAGCAGCTAGCTGTGAATTGATCTGTGTGAGCTGGTATACCATTTCCATTTTCTTCAACTGAAACAGCGTCAGTAAGAGTTTCATTTAATTGAGTTTGTATATTAGGATCTCTTGCCGTTTCCACTGGGGCTGATACTTGAATTGGTGGACGGTCTGTCACATAAGATGGTAAAAAATCTTCGTCCTTAAAAATTTCATTGTTAAACGGCACTATTCCAGCCTTATTGAAGCCACTAGTTATATTCCCAACAGTAAAGGCTTTGGGAAATGCCTCGCCAACTAATTCTGCAATATCGTAAATGCTGATGGTATTTCCAGGATGGTTGGTCATCCAACGATAACAAGCTGCGTTGTAAAATTTTTTAAATGGCCCAAATACCGCCAAGTCAAGTGGCTGTAGCTTATGGCTGCAGTGGGTTGGGAATGTTAGTAAAACGATGCCTGTAGATTTTGCAAAATTTAAAGCTGCGATGCTCATATGGCTTTCATGGTTATCCATAAGAATTAATTTTGGCTTTTCTTTGTTGGGGCGTTCGTGTTCAGCAAAATGTTGCAGCACATCCAAAAATAAATCTGACTGCATCCACCCAGATTTTGTCGCGTTACCTTTACTTCCTATAGGAGCATTTTTCAGCATATGTGGCTTAAAATATTTACGAGGAAAAATAAGGTAAGGGGGTACGGCTTTCCCAGTGCTTCCAACAATTCCAACAAATGTTACCAGCGTACCTCTTTCCGCAGAGGTAACCTGGCCCACTTGCTTAATCCCTTTTGAAGTGATAATTTTGGGCGGTTTATGTACCGTTGTCACCCCTGTTTCATCTAAATTATAGATGTCTTGGGGGCTGAATTTATACTGCTTAGTAGATTTTCAAGGTTTCCAAAAAATTTTGAAACGTTATGCTTATTGAAGCTGGTGGCCCTACTTAAACTGGTCTGTTCAGGAGTGCGAAGTGATAACACACGTCTTTTCTTGAATGCCAATATCCATTCTTTTCCAGCCATCTTTTGCCTTTTCCAGTTTTCCTTAATTGTCTTATCATTAACTACAGCAAAGTCATATGCAAGTTTTCGTGCTTCATCAGTAGTGAGACCATAATGCATAGCAGAGGCTTGTTTCAGATAATTTGATAATTCTTCTTTTGCTGTTGAGAAAACTTTGAGATGTTCATTACGTGGTGTAAAGTTTACATTATCCAAATTTTCATTTCCTTGGGATTTTCCTATATATCTAATTAATGTTGTTCGTGGAATTTCAAAATGCTTTGCAGCACTACGCACCTTCATGCCATTTTCTAGCACAGCCCTGACTGCCAATTTTAAGTTTTCTTCGGGAAAAGACCTGTTTGTTGTAGTTTTTTTACGTATTCTGGCCATCTTTATATTCATATATCTGTAAAAAATGACCACATATTTATTTAAATCGTACTTACATACCTACAATTGCAATAGTCAAGTGGAGTTAACAGAAGACAGGTTAACTGGACCAGGGTCCAGTTAACCACACAGCATGAGTGCCTACATAACCCCACAATACACATTTTCTTAGAAATACCGCCAGAAATTTAGTTCTGAATATTTCAAAAATCTGCAAGAACTAAAAGATGTATAAATGTTTATACATTTATATGGTGTCAACCAAAATTAGTTGCTATGTGTAGTTTAATAAAAATATTATATTATATACGAAAGTAAAAGCAACTCACCTGCGATCAAAACCAAACACAACTGAAAACTGTCAAATGCGGAACCTAATGGGATAATCTTTCAATAGTACCAGTAGAGACATCTGTCAGGTAGACCATGAAACTAATTTCAACATTTGGAATTGGCGCAAAAATTTAAAATTCAAAATGACCAGTTAACCTGGCGGTCCACTTAACCCCGCTCTCCCCTACTACAAAATATTGTAATAAGTTAAATATTAACTATTATTATTGAGATCGTGTTTAGTTCTGATTGACACCCGGTATGTGTCGTGAAGCGCATAGATCACTATTTTGTAGTTTATTGTTTATACAATTTTAAGTTAAATAGAAAGGTGACTGAAAATTAAGTCAAACAAATTAATTTATGGGTTGAAATCTTTAATAAATAAAAGTAAATAAGTGTGAACATCAATTTACTTTAAAGTTATGACAAAATAAAATAATATTAGGCCTTCAACTGTTGATAAACTGTATAAACTAGTTGAACTCCGTTAGATAAGTACAAAGCACTTTTATATTTTAATTGTAACTAGGTGGTGTGTTCAATTGAAACCCATCTTTGCTTTATAAAAAAATTATTCAACAATTTAATTACAAATAATTACCGTCGCAGTTACGGCATCTATCTCATTGCTTTACTAACCGACATACAGGGTATCATTAATATTGCGAAAAAATTCAAGGTGAGATTCCTTGCATAAAAATAAGAATAAAAGTTCATATAAACATGTTTCCTAAAACGCCTCGTTTCCGAGGTACAGGGTGTTGAATATTATGCAATTGAAAATAAAACTTTTTTGTTTCCTCTGCATCATCACTTATCGGATCACTCTATCGAGAGTGCCATTGACTTTTCATATGAAAGTCGTTACTTTACAGCGATTTGACAGTTGTTAGGTTTGTTTTTCAAAATGAATTACGCAAATAGTGAAATGTGCGATATGCATTTTTGTTACGGTCTTGCCAACGGTAATTCATTAGCAGCCAGGCGTCTTTATGAAGAAAAATACCCTAATCGTGTAATACCACATCATTCGATATTTTCTCGTCTGCATCAACGTCTTAGAGAAACTGGAAGTTTTCGAAAACATACCGCTGAAAATGGGCGACCTCGCACAGCAGCAACTGTACAAGTGGAAGAAGAGGTGCTCCACGAAATTGACGAAAATCCTACTACAAGTACCAGGAAGATTGCTGCAAATGTAAATGTCAGTCATATGACAGTTTTCCGGATACTGAAGAATCAACTTTTATACCCCTATCACATTCAACGAGTGCAGGCACTTTTACTACCTGATTTTCTTCCAAGAGTAACTTTTTGTCGATGGATGCAACAAAAAATTGCTGAAAATCCACAGTTCGTTGCAGAAATACTGTTCATTGATGAGGCAAATTTTTCCATAGAAGCCACAATAAATTTCCACAACAATCACCAATGGGCCGATGAGAACCCATATGGAATAAGAGCAGGCCGCCATCAACATCAGTTTTCAGTCCATTCTTTTTACCAGCGAGGTTAACTGGAGCAATTTATCGCCATTTTCTTGAAGAGTAGCTGCGGATGCTATTGGAAGACGTCCTACTGCCATTAAGATTACAAATGTATTTCATGCACGATGGAGCTCCGCCTCATTTCCGTTTAGTTGCTCGAGAATATTTGAACACTGTGTACCCAAACCGTTGGATAGGTCGAGGAGGCATACAACCCTGGGCTGCGCGATCTCCGGACTTAAATGCATTGGATTTTTTCCTCTGGGGTCACCTTAAACATTTGGTTTATACGAACCCGATTGAAACGCTCGAGGAATTAAGAAATCGTATAATAGCAGCTTGTCAAACAATTCGTCACACACCCGGA
>JABXWE010017637.1:0-25077 GCA_014611495.1 Limonius californicus
AAGCATTCATAAAGGAAAAATTCTACCTGAAGCTTTTAAGGCATTTAAAGGACACCCTGTATATTGTGATGGATCTTATTTAGCCAATTTGTTTAAAATTATTTTTTTTTAATTTTAAAAAGGATACTCGTGCATGGTGTCTTGTCATGGGAGTCGGTCTTCTTTTTGTAAAATAAATTAGGGTAGGCCTTAATACAGTTGACTACTATTCTGGTTTGAGTAACTCTGCGAAACACGTATTCGATGATAAACCTACAATAAGAAGAATTTTTGGTTAACATCATGTTATTAAGGAGATTGAGGATTAAATGCATGTACAGGAATACGAGATGGAAACAAGCTGTAGTTCAATATGAATAAATTTTAAAACATAATAAAGAAAATGCAGATATTTAAAAGAAGAAATATTAGAAGAATGAAGCTAGTATTTTGTTTTAAGTGTTAGTGTAATCGGGGGCAAAGGACGTAATGTGGCTGTGAAATTTTATACATTTTAAAAATTTATATTGTAATTATATAGATCTATGTCTCATTGATTAACGATAGCACATTTGATATTTATTTTTAACTTGGGGTTGCCTAGGGGTTGTTTATTATGGGTTGTTAAAAAAACAATAAGGGTGAGAAGATTTTAAAAATTTATAAAAATCTGTTTAAGATAAGATTTTTCACGTAATTGGCTGTAATCAGTATATGAAAGTAAATCATATGCAATGGTTGGTTGTAAAGAGAATAAACTTACATGAAATTAGAATTGTCTTTATCTGAAAGAAGAATTGGATCCTTCAGCCTGTACAACTTTGTGTTGGACCGTGGGGTTTGCCTGTCCTGTGCTATTATAAATTATTGAGACCACATCTGTCAAGTTCCGGAGACTAATAAGAAGGACACGTTGTAAAGGTATTACAAAATTTACTCATCTACTATTCAACTGAGCCTACGGATAAATATGAAATACACCACGTGTTCATGAAGCTGTGCTTGAATAATGTAGATTACCAGCTTGAATACGTAAATCAACTGTTATAACTTGGTGTATTTTTTTGACATTACTTAAAACTGTATTGAAGTTAGCAAATGTATTAAGGCGATTTTTGTGTAAGTAAATTTTCCTACGGTATGAACCTACTAACTGAGATATATATTTCACATGCTCGAGCTACCGTGGTTGTTTAGAGGAAAATAAATTTGGGGGCAAATCATTTCTAAATTTGTCACCTGGCGCCCAATTATCATTAATAAAGTAGCAAGTCAAATTTACTATGTTAGTAAAATAGCAATTACAGTTAAAGTGGTATAAATATTTATAATATGACATAAGCTGACTTTTTTTTTGTATGTCACTATTATAACAAAATGACGCTGCCAACTTGGGGCTATTTGTTTGGCCCGAACGTATTATAACAATATATATATATATATATGAACATCAATTATTACATCAACATCTAGAAGCCCAACAACATATTTATAAAGAAAAAAAGGACGCAAAAGAAATTCAGAAACGTGCAAAAATCAATTAATAGTAGACTCAACCATCATGAAGCAAGCACAAATTACACAGCGAAATCTATACACAACATACACAGGCTACCGTAAGGCATACGACTCTTACACTTACAAAATAGATCCAGTTCCTATAAATTTCTTAGAAACGATCATGAAGACGTGGAAACCTTTACTGGTGCTACAAACAGGAACTGAAATTATAACGTCAGAACTCATAAATATCAGAAAAGAAGGGATCTTGCAAGGAGATCCTTAAAGTGCGTTATGGTTTTGAATATCTTTAAATCCTCTATCTAGAATGCTTAACAATACCAAGTATGGTTACTACATTAAATCTGCAACCAGAAACCACCAGATCAATCGTTTACTGTAGATGGATGATCTAAAACTATATGGTCCAACCAACCATCAACTTAATGCCTTAATACACATTATTGAAACGCTGGGTAATGGTACAGCCATGTCGTTTGGCACAGACAAATGTAAAATATACTTTGTTGAAGAAGGACTTTATGAACAACATGAAATATACAAAACAGAAGATCAATACATGATCAATACGCCATGAAGGATAACGAGACATACAAGTATTTAGGATGTTTACAATCAAACCACAATGAACACAATAAAATGAAAAATAAAACACAAATATAAGGAAAGGGTTGAAAATGTCCTTCAGAAACGGCTAAGTGGACGAAATGCGGTAGAAGCCATTAATACTTATGCAATCATCCACCTACCGCTTTGGTGCAACTCAATAACGTGCATAACAGAATTAGAAGAAGTAAATCGACTAACGAGAATGGCCTTCAATATACATAGATCTCATCATGTACGTTCATCAACGCAAAGATTCATACTACCACGTAATGAAGGAGGGCGAGTAGTGGTAGATTATTGAAACTGCATGGCTTCAAGAAATTAAAAATATGCGTCAATATTCCCATACAAAGGAAATTTATAGCAATCTCCACGCTACTATCACTGCAGCAGGTAAAAGTTACACTCCATTAAATATAAGTAGCAAGGCTTATCCGATAGAAAGTAAATGTACTACAAATATGGAGAAAATGAAAAGAATGGGCAAGTAAAGAATTACGCGGAAAACATGTCTACCAACTTAATAACCCAGAAATAGACACAAAGGGATCGAATATGTGACTGACCTCTAGAAGTAGCATTTTGTTTCCAAGATCAGGCATTCAATACTAGGAATTATTCGAGGTATATAATCAATAATAATTTTCCTTCTGACAAGTGCAGACAATATAACACAACCACAGAAGCAACTGACTACATTATATGCAGATGTTCCTTCTTAGCTCCAACTAATTATACATATAGATTTGATAACATAGGAAATATTATACACCAGGACTTGCCACACAACTACCATCTGATAGACAAATTAGAACATACATACAGATACATGTCTGAAACGGTACTGGAAGACGAAAACACAAGGCTTTGCTGGAAGACAGATAATTACAGATAGACACATAGCACACAATAAACCTGATATAACTGTAACGGATAAAACAACCAGGAGAACATACCTAATAGCCAAGCATCAAAACAAAATTGAAAAATATGAACTTCTAATAAACCTCGAGCTGAAGAAATTCGTGTAATGTGGAAACAAACTAATATGTATATATGTATAATTTATTATTACATCCGCTACTAGGGTAATTCCAAAGCCTCTACACGAACAACTTAAATGATTATATATATATATATATATATATATATACAACAATTCAAAAATCTGTATTACAAAATACCTCTTGACCAAGTCATAATACAACAATATTCAGATTAAAATCTGCGAATACTGAATAAAGATAATAATAATGAAGTGGTATGTAACGTTTGATGTAGCATCCGCATCTAGTTTTCAACACCGGCTACAAAAGCGGAGAGTAAAATATAACGATAATAGTATGATACTTGAAACGGAAGGAAATGGGTTTCCATGAACAACATGCATTGCAATTTTCGTCTGTCACTATTGGCAAACTATTATTTCTCTTCGATGTACCTAGAGAAGGGTTGCATTTATCCTAGAACTAAGAGGTTTAACATACAGAGTGATGATAAAGTTCCGCACAAAATTTTATTTAATTATTTAATGTTTTTTGGGAAAACTCTGTAACATCAATTTTGTTTTTTAGAAAGCCCAAACAACTTAAAACATTTAAGGCTTTGGGTTCGTTTAGATATGGAAAGTATCAACCTGGAAATGATTGGGCGTGCGTTACAAAGTGTTACACACGTGCTGGTCAAAGCCAATTGGTTAATGGTGGACAATTTAAAAATTTCCTTCGATAATTTTTTATAAGTTCGTATTTTCATTTAAAATACATTCTGAATTATTTGAACTTTGTGTGTTTTTCCCAAAAAAAATTGTTATGTGGGGTGCCAATTATTTTATACCACCATTTAACTGATGAGGAGATCTATCAAAATAAGAAGGAAAAAAATGAGGTTGCCATTTAAAAAGCACAGAAACAAAAGCAGATACAAAAAAATTAAGTGAGGAAGTCCCTTTTTAAGAAGCAAAATTGACGTGTTTTGGGGTTTTATCAAAAAACATTAAATAAAATTATGATATTTCTGCGGAACTTTATCACGCTGTACATATTCTGGACAAAATCATTAGAACCAGACACGACGAGAGGAACATCTTAACCTTAGCACAATTGACAAATGCAGAAGATGCCACTCGAAGAAACAATAGAACACGTTAGCGGAGGATGCTCAGTTTGAGCAAATAATAACTATCTGTATAGAATAAGCAAGTGGCGAAAATCATTCATTCCCGGCTGGTCCTGAAATTTAATAAAAAATCAGGCGTTATATTAGAAATACTCGCATGTTGCTGTCTTGGAATCTGATGAAGTTGTATTACACCAGCATAGACCAATTATTGTTGAGAGAATTGTGACCTTTAATCGTGCGTTTATAGTACGTCAGTATCCCGCTCACATATAATCTGTATAAAACAAAGCAAAAAATATCGTAAAGTACCTACTAGAACTTGGCAGCATACTTGCGGTATTTATGGAAACTAAATAAAATAAAAATAGTTCCTTACATTGGTGGACGACGATTTTGTTATTTATTTAAAGAAGAACATTGAAATGATAGAATGGTAGATACAGAAAGCAGTACTGCTGCAGACTTGTCACTTAATTTGCAAGTTTCTATCATTCTAATGACTATTCGTAGAAGTGAATTTTCGCTCTGTACATACCTGACCAAAGGATGTATAGTCGTAAAAAATTGCATAATACTAATAGATTTGATTGGATTGTTGCTAATGTTAGCAACATACCTTCACATTTCCACAACCTCCAACATTAGTATGATGCAGTTTCAAACAGACGTCTCTTTGGCGACGACACAAATGCGCTATAGATGGACAAATGAGAGAATATTGATGCTTCTTCGTTAGTCATCGAGGGAGATGAGCAGCCTTATGTTACATATAGGACAAAATGCGTCACATTTTGAAAGTGATGACCTGAAATAGTAGTAACAGAGCAAATCAGATACAGCTTATATAATTGCCATCTTTGAAAATCAGTAACTCACCTTGTGGAGAAAAGTATTGGAAACATATATTAGGAGATAGGAACTAAATTAGCTTGTAGAGGTTTAAAAACATCAATTCGCGCCTGCAGTATAATTTTACGAAGAACGATACACCAGCCAACATGTACAAACAAAAACTAGCTGTTAAAAGCAGACGAAGATAAGATACCAAAAATTACCCTTATGTAGAAACGAAACGAAATCTTTATGTATACCCAAAAGTAATTTTATAACACCCTAAACCAACCAGAAGAAGTACAGGAAGGATCAACACCTAAAATGTTAAACTTTAAAAATTACTGGTGTAATGTATAGGAAACCCCTAAGCAACCTAGGGAAAGAACATGCATTTCAAATACTGACAGCAAAGATATGTTAGAAATCAAGGTAGTAAACGTAACAGGGAGGACGTTAGAAACACTGTTATAAACTTATGTAATTAGAAAAATGCTAACCCAGGTGGATCATGCTTATTATTATTATTTTTGCGTATGATTATTGCTTGTTACAAAATTAAGTGCATGCGTGTAAGTAAAACTAATAATAAGCATGCTGCCATTTGGCTATGGCTATAACCCCACGCAACAATACAACCCAACAATAACGCAACAAAATGCATCCTTTTACCAACCCATTTATCCCAAATATCAACCCACAACAAATAATGCTTGAGCAATACCACCAAATGCCCAACAGCTACACAATGTCGCTACAAATGCAAACATTTCAACCTTATCAATATGGTAATTCTTCAATGTCTCAATTTGTAAAACCGCCCCAAGTTCAACCATTGCCCCAACAAATTACGTCACAAAAAACAATGGAAATTACTATTAGCGACACAGAGGAACGTAGTCAAATTTAATGTGTAATAACCCGGATGTGTACAGAAAACTTGTCAAGCACTTCCAGGAAAACGAACTCATTCACCACACTTATCAAATCAAGCAGTTTCGTGCATACAAAGTGGTCCTACGTTACATACATCCTACAATTTCAGTAAATGATATAGCAGCTGAACTAGCTATCCATAATCACAAGGTTAGAAACATTACTAACATAAGGTATAAGAAAACTAAAGAAGCACTACCGCTATTCTTTGTAGATTTAGAGCCAGGTAGCAATAACAAAGACATATATAACGTAAATTACTTACAAACCTAAAAATTTCTGTAGAACCGCCCCGCAGAAATATGAACTTGGTACAGTGCACAAGATGCCAAAACTATAATCATACAAAGTCATATTGTAATAGACCATACGCCTGTGTTAAATGTGGTGGACCGTACAATTCTACTACATGCAAAAAACTAGAGAAACCTCTGCTACTTGCGCACTGTGTAATGGTGCACATCTCGCAAACTACAAGGGCTGCTCAATCTATCACGACCTACAAAACAAAATAAAACCGAACACACAATCACAAAACACCCATGCCTCATACAAGCCAAAGCCACAAAACTTTCCTGCCCTGCCAGTGAAAAACTACTGGAAAATGCCAAATACTAACTATGAATAAACAAACACAAATAAACCTCAATCCACTCAAGACCTAACGCTCACACAGTTCTTAGAAGAATTCAAAGGTATGTTCAATCAACTAATGCAACAAAATAGTATGATTTTGAACATGCTCACGACAGTCATAAATAAATTAGTTCAATAATGGTCAAATTTCTTAGAATTGCACTCTGGAACGTCAACTGCCTCCAATCAAAAAAACAAGAAAAGAAACAACATTGATATCCACCATATATCACAAACCCATTTTACCGTAAGAACCCATATAAAAATACCACACCGAACATCCGGATGGTACGGCACATGGAGGCACTGCCATCATCATTCGTACATCGTACACTGAAGAAGATTTCTTACAAGCCACAGTGATTGAAGTAAATAAACTACCGAGTCCAATTACAATAGCGGCAACCTATTGTCCGCCTCGGCACCAAATAACCAAACTCATGCTACAGCCATTCTTTGACTCATTGAAGACCGTATTTATAAATGGGGGAGACTTTAACACGAAGCATACCAGATGGGACAGTAGATTGATAACCACAAAAGGCAGAGAACTTAATAAACTCATAACTGACAATAATTATACATATTCCTCAACAGGTAGCCTAACGTACTGGCCAACGGACCCTGACAAAATTCCGGATTTGTTAGATTTCTTCGTAGTTGAAGGAATTTCATCTAATTACGTAGACATAACATCCAACTATGATCTATCATCTGACCACACACCTGTCATACTTACTGACTTACTATTAGTGCAACAGTAATTAGTAAAGAAGCCAAACCAATGTTATGTAACAGGCGAACAGATTGAGACGCCTTCAAGGAGTATATGAATCAACACCTTGATCTTGATATAAGCCTTAAAACGACTGAAGAGCTGGACAGTGCAGTTAAAAATTCATAACTACTACACAAGAGGCAGCATGGTATGCTACACCGCGCATGGAAAGCCAAAAACCCATCTCGCAAAACTTCCCTAGAGAAGTGATGGAACTGGTTAAGGAAAAAGGGAAAGCTAGGGCAATCTGGCAACGAACACATAATAGAAACGGCAAAACAAGGTATAACCAAACTACTAATAAATTTAAACGAAAACTGAACAAAGCAAGAAATAACACATTTCAACAATATGTAGCCTCTCTTTCCAAGGACGATTACAGTATATGGAAATCCACAAAGGGATTCAAGAGGCCACAGATACATATACAACCACTACGCAACACAGACGGCATGTGGGCCAGATCTGATCAAGAAAAGCTGACCTATTCGCACAATATCTGGCAGAAGTATTTAGACCCAACTCACAAGCAATAGATGTAGAAGTAGACACCTTCCTTGGAGCCCCACTGCAGCTTTCACCCCCAATACGGGATCTTAAAATCGGAGAATTACGCCAGAAGATAAAATTATTGAGCAACAAGAAACCACCAGGTTACGACCTCATAACTGGCCCTATCCTTAAACAGTTACCAGGAACGGGGGAAAGACAACTACTAGCATTATTTAAAGCAATTCTGCGCTTAACTTACTGGCCGCCGCAACTAAAGATGGCGCAAATTATAGTAATATTGAAGCCTGGTAAGCCGTCAAACGGAGTGCAATCTTATCGTCCAATTGGCCTGTTATCAATAATATCCAAACTCCTAGAAAAGCTGATACTACGTCGGTTAAATAAAGACACATCGCTAGATGATTGGATGCCAAAGCACCAATTTGGATTCAGGCGAGATCATTCCACTATCCAACAGTGCCACCAAGAGGATATATTGGTATTATATCGAAGTCTGATAATACTACAAAAAAATTGAGATGTACATTATAGCAAAAAAAGCAAGTTGTTATATTAATGACAAAACATGAAGTTACCATGCAAATTTACTAAGTGAAATGCGGTCGCTTCAGCCGGGGTTCGACCACGCGGTCGATCGGACCTCATTTTACTGTGACATCGACTGACAGCGCGTATTCGCACTGCCCCACCGAGATAGATGTTACTAATATGAAAATCAATGCAACAACTATCATGCGTAAGTTCAGACTATATTATTCTCGAAGAATAGTAAATCTGGAAACTGTATATAATCACTCCATCTGTACACTGTACAAGTACGCAACAATCTCAACAATTGTCCCTACAGTAAAATATTACGGAATATTTTACTCTAAAATTGTCTATTAATCACTATGATGTCAAATGAGTGGAGTTATAAGATTGTTTGTAGCATGGAGACAGAAGCAGTTGTTCAGAAGGAATTCAAAAGTACTATCAGAAACTTATATCGACACAAGTAATAGATTTCTAGTAAGGAGATATTTATACCCCAATACAGAAGATTTTATCCATGCCATACAAGATCAAGTAATGGTAAAGAATATCTACTGAAATATAAAACTAAAAACCACTGTAGACATTATTGTCATCAACAGGACGATACCATACAATATATAATCTCCTTGTAGTGATATGGAGCAAGATGCATATCTTAATAGGCACAACCTACCGGATGGTGTAATTTATCAAGAAATCGCATACAAGTACAAATTACTGGACGAATACACTCCCCAAGCAATATTAGAAAACAATCAGTGCAAACTACACTGAGATATTGATATAAAATTTAATCAACCAGATATAATTATGAAAGGTAAACGTAAACAGACTGCCTACTTCACAGACGTTACTCATCTAATCGACAGCAACTTGAATGCACTCGGACGTCGAAATGTTGTGAAGTATATTCCATTGAAAATAAAATATACGCAAGTAGAAATAATACTTGTTGTCATAGATGCTACTGGGTTTGTTCCTACGAATCTTATAAAGTATATGTAACGGCTAGACTTCGAAGTTTATGTAATTACGATCTTCAGAAAACAAAATCTAGATTGATGGTCATAGTTTCTGACACAATTAATCAGACGTAGGCAAAACTTTACACGAGCTGAATTTTTACTATAAACATTGTTAGAGCAATGACCATACACACAATTATTGGGTTGAGACAAAACGAAAGATTCCAACAAAATTATTTTAATTTTTGTGTTTGTGAAATTTTATTTTTATGTCTTATGTGTTTTAGATCTTAAATTTGCATTTTTAAGAAGACTAAGATTTTGTACTTTCTATATCTGACTTTGAATGTTTAATTTTAATACAAAGCTTTTCTCATTTTAGTTCCCGCAAACAACTCTGCATGATATGGGTAGTATTCATTCTCACTCCATTTTTTCTAAGTATTCCACAAGAGTTTGGAAATATGTATTAAGAGCTATGTATCATGAAAGTTGTCTAATTTAAAGTTTTATTATAGTTGTGTTTCATTAGCATACAGATGACGACTACAATATTTCAAGGAGTTGTTTTTAAGGTAAGCGTATGCTTACATATAGTACAGGGCCTAACATAGATCCTTGAGAAACATCAAGTGCAATGGATACAGTATTAGATTTTAATTTGGTAAGAACCACAGGTTTTGAAGTATTCGTACGATAACTTTTTGTGAACGAAATTGCACTATCATCAAAGCCAGTTTAACACTGAAATTTCATTTAGTACTGGGTGACTAATAGTGTCAAATTGATACTAACTTTGTGTTATTTTATGGCATTTTAATATTAGAATTATAGTGTGCACGGAAGGTTTGAAATTAAAAATTTATGAAGTTTAGTAACAATATTTTTCCGAAGGAGACCAGGGCTACATGATAAAGATAAGAGTTATTATACAGGGTGTAAAGATTTTAAGTGACCCCATAGAAAAAAGGATGTCTGTAGTATTTTAACCGCACAACACAGGCATAGGAGAGAAGATCGCTATGTCTAGTAAGAAATAAAGCACTCGAAGAAGATAGGAAGAAGTCTGATGGGGCCAAAATCTGGAGATCTTGAGGACCTTCCTATTTTTCTGAAACGAGCTGGGTAGAAAAATGTTTACTACTATTGAATAGAATTTTGTACGAGCTGTTCAATGGCGTATCAAAAACTGGGTGTTACCATTTGAAAATGTTTTGTTGGGCTGCCTAGAGCCTAAGGGATCGAAGGGGGAAGGTTACCTCATCAGTCATGTTGATTCCCGCTCCATGTTGTAGAAACGCTTTTTAGAAAAGTTCAATACCTATTTTACTTGTAGATATATAACACATTGTACGTCCTCAAATAGACACCTTGTACAGTATAATTTAATAAACAGATTGTTAATTCCTACTGACGTAATTACAGTACTCTTTTTCACTGAGTAATTATTAATTAAAACTATTTTATTGATTTTTTGTTTATTGATAGTGTTTAAGAGTGGAAAAATGTAGCAAATATTTTCTGCACGAAAAATGATATTTAATTCGCCTTCGAAATTTTATAAATTGATTCTTAATGTAAATCTGTGGTTTCTGTAGTCATGCATTGATTAATCAATAGCTGTCTTTTGTAAACTCATATGGAGAGACAGTTTGTAGTATGGAAAATTTAAGCTAACCGACAAGGCAAAGCGTTTGTAAGAAAGTTCTTCAAGAGATTTAGAATTAGAAATAAGATTTAGAAATGTTTTGCTAATTATCGTTGAGTACATTTGCGTCAGTATTTGTAGGTAATCCCTTTAAATCTTATTGTAACGCCACTCGAAAGCTTGTCGTGTAATTCACTATTATTCGAACAACGAAGCTGGCGGCAGCTTTCAAGTTGAAATTAATTTATTATCAAAAACGACAGAAGTGCCAAAAAATTGTAAATGCCATAGAAGTTTGGATTACATTGCAGACATGGACAAATTGTGGTTGTTGACATACCACTTTTTTAATCACGGCCAAATGATTTGTATCAACAACGAAATGTGAAAACGCGGCGATTCTATTTGCACCAAACATAGCAAATAAGATTTTATTTTTGCAGTTTTCAGGTGCGTAATCAATTTTTACTTCGATCAAATTAAAATCTTAATTATTTTGAACATGCATAACGTTAAGTTCGGTTTAAAGTAGAAAAAGAGGGATTCATACAGAGTTTAACGTGACAATTAGTTGATAGAAGATAGATAGATACAAGAAATCTGTTTTAAACTCAACCTATCTTTATATATTAATTATATATTAATTCTATATTCCTTCCAATTGTCTCAACATTTTCGGTACCTACTTCAAACTCTACGCTGACATAGCCAGACCTGAAGGTATCCGTCACACAAGGCACAGATTCGTCTGTGTCCCACACAAATTTCGGTTTAATTAAAAATTACATTGTAGGTACAGTTGTATGACAGGCTGCTGCAACCTTCCATTTCCAAAACATTCGTCGAATACTCATATAAAACACACAACTGACAATCCCACAGAGCTGATTTATTTCTTATAAAACTTCGAGATAACTGGACGCACCAATCATAATAATGTTTATGACAGCAGTGTCCGCACATATAGCCTTTATTACAAAACCGTGTACGACATTGGTTGATGTCGCTGACTTGGTAAGGATATGCCTATGATCTGGGACTCGGCTATACGATTCTATAATTAAAATTGTATGTGGAAATATGAAACAAAAGCTTAAAGTTTCTGGAAATTGCAAATATTCCAATAAAGCGTTTGGTTTTTACTACGGGAGATTAAGGCATTTCATATTTAACTTCAATGTAGAATGTTGTGCATCTAGAGCTTTGATTTATTCAAATGTTACTGTTTTGTAACAAAATGATTTTATGTAATATGACACCATATGAAGTTGCACAGAATACATTAACATCTTATAGATTCAAACACATGATGGGCGTAAGTTATGTTAAGCAGTAATTACATACAAGTATTTACAATAATGGCGCCCAATTCGGCTATGGGCATTTACTGAATACATTTAAACTTCTACAAACATGCCATTTAGTGCGGAAAACATTCGGAACATAAAAATACTAAATACTATTAAATATGAGCAAATTTTGGATGATTCGGTAAAAATCATGATAACTGATTTTGCTGTAACACAACATTGTGATATTTAATGAGCTATTGAATAATTGAAACACAAAGTACAGTCAAGATTTCGTTATGGGAAAAATAAGCAGTTTTAATTTCAATCGTATAACTAATCTAAATCTAAAATTGAAATGTATTTTGTTTTTGATATAAACCCCTCTCAGTATTTCGCCTTAGAGTAAGTGTCGTTCCTATAACATCTGTTTGCTGTAGTTTTACCAGTGTTAATTAGAAAAAGAAGCTTCCTCTGAACTCAAAGGGGGTGGTGTCTCTAGGCACTATAGTATGGTGAACGCATTAGGTACATGTCTTACATATAGTCATAGTTTATGTGATGCGGTAAACGTAAATAACTCGGGTATTATGTGTAATAACCGGTAATTATTTATAAACATCAGTAAATATGGTGATTGTAATTAATTAATTTATTTTTAATAGAATATATTGCATTTACCAGCAAAATAGAAACCTTCAACGCTAACCTAACCTAACACAACCTAACCTAACCTTTTCCTTCTGGAGGAGGAGAAATCCGTAATCGATATCGGAGCTACCTACTCAGGTAGTGCCGCACTCTTACCGGTTAAAACCTCAATTCTCCTCATCTGCAGCACCCTGGAATCACTTCTCGCATTACTTTGGGGCGCTGCCTAGCAAACTTATTGGTGTTGTTTTTTTCTCCTTCATTTTCGCTTCACTATCTCTTTTCTTCCCCTTCTTTCATCATTATGCTCTTAATTGTGTTTGATATTGCTTCCCATTTTTTCCGTGAATCTCTGTTATCACTGATCCTACGTTACTTCTCTTCCTAGTCCTTTCTCCATATTTGTTCTTTTTTCTGTTTATTTTGGGAATACGAACATGGCGTGTTTGACGTTATCGTTATCTGCATTACAGTACCTGCACTTTTAGTTTTCTGCTTTCCCTATCCTACATAGGTGTTCCTAGTAGCTTCTATGCTCCGTGAGCATCTGGCTGAGGTGCTATCCACCTTTCTCAAACTTCCTTCCGATCCAGATTTCAATATTTGCTATTATCTTATGTAGCCACGCGCCTGTCATCTTTTCATTGTCTCTTCGCGCTCTGTTTTCCTTATTTCTTTATCTTTTTGCCAGGTTCTTGAACGTTTATTGATTTGCAGGTCAATTGGGATAATGCTTGCTATCAGCAATGCAGCTTCAGTCGATATCGTTCTGTAAGCTTTGCATACTCTATCGCCATTTTTCTATATACCCGCTCAAGTTTCCTTCTGTACGATTCATATCTCATCCCACCACTCTATACAGTTGCCGCATATAGCATTAACGATTCTATGACACTGACTAGTATTCTTTTTGTAGCTTATGCTGACCTTCGTTTCGTGTTAGTTAGGGCTATGGCTGTTCTTGTTGCTTTCGAGGTCATGTGGCCTACGTGCCTGCCAAAGCTTAAACGATTATCAAATATGATTCCTAGATATTGAATTTGGGGTCGTGGCTCTATCTCCATGCCTTGCATTTGGAAGACTACCGGCTCACATCTTTTCCTTCTTATTAGTAGCACCGTTTTCTTCTTCTTGAGTTCTATTTCTAACCCGCTCCCTGTCATTTACTCGCATATAATCTCTAGGGCTTTGTTTATTGTTTGTATTAGCTCTTCTTCAGTCTTGCTTTCCATTACGACCGCCAAATCGTCGACGTACCCTACCGTCGTCACTCCTGTGGGATTTTCTAGGTCCAGTACATCGTCATATAGGACGTTCCACAACAGTGCTCCCAACACTGACCCTTGCGGAACGCTCTCTGTTGTCTTCATTTTTTAATCCTTCTTTGTATCACATACCTGCCTTTTAAATACTTTTGTATTATTTTTATTTGTATTTCGGATATCGCTCTCTCTCTTTGGCAGTTCCCCAACTATTACTCTCTATATCCATATTGTTACTAACGCGACTATTTTCCGTGTTTGAAACGTCTTTTCCGTTCTTTATCTACGATCCCACTTCCAAATTCAAACTCTCTCTCCGACAACCCTCCTTTTTTTTATATCTCCACTGTAAGTCTTTTAGCAATTAATCTCTCATACAATTTTCCCAAAGTGTCTAGAATGCAGAGCTGTCTGTATGATGCCGGTATTTCCGGTGGCCTGTTTGGTTTGGCACTAGAACGAGATGTTTTCTAGATAGCGCCTTTCTTGTTATTCATTATTTACAACACTAGTTGCTTCTGGCGGTTCACTAGCAGCTTGACTATTTCCGTTGGACTCCCATTTGGACCAGGGTCCTTCCCGCTCTTCTTGTCACTGGCAGCGCATTGTAGCTCCTCCGGCGTGTAATGTATTATAACCTCCTACAGTTTTCTTCCGGGTGCTACGGAAACAGATGCAGAGCTATCCGTTCTTCATGCTCCGGTGGTATTATGGTTTTTAATGACATTATCTTATGTGTGACTAGTTTACATTTCATACAGCACATGTCTACCTCCAATTCGCTATAGAGCTTTTTCTATTCTATTCTTCATATTTTTCTACCTTGCTCTCTATTTCTTCTCTTCTTTGTTCTTGCCCACCTATTTTAGTAACTGCTCTCCCGGCTCGTATGCATTTTACTCTTTGTTTTCATATCTGGTCGTTCTACCAGTAGACCCGTTTTTATATGTTTTCTATTACGTTTGGTAGCGTCTCCTCGCACGCCCCGCTTATGATCTGTACTAGCTGTTCTGGCGTTTCTATATGCGTTTCTTCTATTTGTCTCTGTATTGATCTGTTGAAGACATATTTGTATAATTTTTTGATATGCCTAACCTAATCTTACTTTTATGTTTTCTCATTCTGTTCAGTATTTTAAATTCGATACATACTCAGTTAATGTTTATTTAGAAGTGATATATATATATATATATATTTACATCTTTCTATCAATCCTGAACCAACAGGTAATTCGTACTATTCTGCTCCATCTATTTATAGAGTAGTTAAAAAATAATTAATTTCATATTCAAGCGTATATAATAGGTGGGAGAACCGATTCTGTGATGTATACTCTGATATGTCTATATGTAAAATCTATAAATACATATATTAACAGCACCATGCTGAACCAGTAGTATTTATCATACCAACCTGAGCCAAAATATACAATTTTAGGTAACTGAACGACTTATCCTGAACCGTCCCAATGTTGCCGTCGTTAACACCAAGCTATTTTTAGTCCAAATATAGGTTACCAACTGCAATAGTACTTATCTACATCTGTTAAGAAGGAAAAGTCAAAGCGCAATGCTTTTCAAGCCCGAAGGCTTGAGAAGTTTCGGATTTAGCCTATATTCGAATTTGAAAATTTCAATCATTTATAGAATTGCTTGTATAATAACCAGATACAACCTTCCTGCAGTTGTAACACATCAATTTGTGTAAACGTGCTATAAAACTACCATATCGTGAAAAAATTCAAGGACGATTATAATAGAAACCATAAGGCATTCCAAATTTCATAAACGATACATAACCTAAAGTAGTTCAAACTTGTTGCACAAAAAATGTATTTTATCAAAATTTTCAGAATTGAGCAACCTTAATTCTTTTATGAAATAATATCACTATTTGGAGTAACTTTTCTTAATACCATTTTGTTTTAGAAAAATAACTTCAACCCTTTGGTCTTGAAAAAGCCCTGGCAGACTGTATGATACGTTTCTGAATATGTTTTTTTGTTTCGACCCAATCAAAACATTAGAAAAGCACTGAGATAGTTGTACGTGACCTCATAACAATTTACTTTTCAAAATGGACATTTTTTAGAAATGGTTCCGGCTGAAAATGTTACCGAAAAGGTTTCTTTTTTCAAAGACACAAAAATATATATTTGGACCAGTCGTCCACTACCTACGTCAGAATAAAACTTACTTATTCCGTAAATAACAAATAAGGTGGTAGTGTTACGGTTGATAAAAAAGGATTTGTGTATGTTTTGTGAACAAGATGTCTTCCATTTTGCTAGACATTTGGTTACTTGGCATTCAGATGAGTTTGATGTTCAACGTATTTTATCATTCGCTAAAAATTCTAAAGAAAGAAGGGAAGTCTATCAACTTTAAGGAAACAAGGAAACTTCATTCAAATCAGAAAAACACCACACTTAGACCAGTGAAAAGGGTATCAGCATCTAGTAAACCACCGGCAGAACTTACCTTCCTTGTTCACATTGTTATGGATTTTACAAGAGGAGGTTCCTATATAGACACACAAAGCACTGTTCTAATAATCCTGCATCAAAAAAGAAAAGTAAAAGGCAAACCTCACAAAGTGATGGCCATACCACTCTTTTGTTGGGTACATTGTTAAAACATGACGAGCTATTAAAGAAAGAGTTATTTCCGCGAATGCGACCGGCGATGATATAAATATGGTGGTAAAAAGAGATTTTCTTATATGTAACTATGGATACTCTTATTTAAAGGGCAGAAGATCCTAAAGGAAATTTATACTGAGTTAGGCAAGATATGAGACGATTAGCTAAACTCTTACAATTTGCCCGACTGAAAGATGAATCGATAAAAAAGCTAATCGATGTGCTGCGTCCATGTCATTTCAAACTTATCATTGAAGCGGTTAACCAATTGGCTCGTTATAATCCCGACACCGATACGTACGAATCTCCAACTTTGGCCATTAATTTATTAAACTTATTAAAAAATGCTGTGACCTAGCCTACATTCATTTACTGCAGAAGTCTGATACAAGTAACCCAAGAAAAGGAATGAAAATTTTGGGTCTCTTATTGGGTCCCAGTGGGCTAATGAGATATCTGCCCAAGCTGCGACCAATTTAAAAGAAAAAACATGGAACAACACTGAACTGATTCCCATGACTTTTTACAAATAATGTTTGACGAAAAAAAAGTACACCTGAAATCGCACGCCCATGATCAAACAGCTTACAATACCCTCAAAGAAATACTTTATTGTCAAATCATATTATTGAATAGGAGAAGACCGGCAGAAGTAACTCAATTAAAAGTGCACACATATCAATCTGTTAATCTAGACGTCCAAGCAGAAAACGAATTCCAAAATTGCCTTACAGAAGCGGAGAAAATACTTTTAAATTCTTGCAATTTTGTTACCAATAATGACTATGTTTTTCATACTGGTGCTAGGAATTTTGTCGACGGAAAGAAACTTTTATATAAATATGTGCAAAAATGTGGCATAGAAAACATCCGCAGCATAAGTGCAAAATAACTAAAGAAACATCTTGCTACCGTGGCCCAAGTACTTAACTGTTCTAATAAAGATTTGGAGCAGTTGTCAAATTGTATGGGGCATACTTTCAATACACATTGTAATTTTTATAGATTGCCGGATAACTTGTACCAAAACGCGAAAGTATTTCAACTTCTCCTCCTTATGTCACAGGGGGAGGAGGCAAAGCAATTTAGAGGTATGCAACTTGATGATATTAACATAGATTTAGATCTTCTACAGAATGATGAACAGTCGTTTGATGAACTGCTTTCACGAGAAGACGTGTTAAATCCAGAACTGAAAAATATATCTGAAAGTTCAAATTCGGAAGTAAATAGTTCGAGTCAAACTGAGCAAGAGAATTTGAAAGTACCAAAAAAGAAAATAATAAATCAGTACTACGAGATCTATAAGTTACTTGAGCTGCCAATCATAAAAAGATCATTGCCACATACTTTGCAGGACACATTAAAAACAAACAGGCCCCTAAGAAGCAGGAAGTTGAAGAGCTAATCGATACTTATCCCCAGATTTTTGAAGACAAAATGTTGACGTTTCAGCATAGCATTTTACATTTTGAACTATTTTCGATTTTTTATTATTAGCTTATAGTTTTCTTATGAATTTCTTATTTTTTTTTATTGTACAGTACCTTTGTTACTTATTGCGGCGTTTCAATAAATATGGTTCTGAATGTTAGTTTATAATATCAGATGATGATGATGATGATCTCTCCATTGTTACCTATCATTTTCTGGATAAACCAGAAGTCGCTGTGAGGTAACGAATTTTCATGGAGGTCAAAATATATTCATGGTAATTTACAGTTATCTCCTACAAATTCTCGTTTTTCAATATCAAATGTGCAGAGTGCCCCACTTATCGTGCTCACATTTTAGATAAAACATTCGGCTGGCATATTCTATGGAGTTCATACTACTACAAACAAATTTGAAAAAACCAGTTATAATAATAATTTTAAAAATAAAAATACAGAATAACTCTGTAGAATATGCCAGCCAAAACTTTTAGTAGAATACCAGAAATAAATCATCGTCATCAGTATAATGATTTAAAATTCACGCAAGTTTTTTACTTTGAACATTTTTATATTTAGTACGGTTTCGTGTTATTGAACACGCTAAGGACTCGCACCTTAAAACTTTTTATCGAAAACTTAAAATATTGTTTCAGCTCATTGAAATGTTTGCAGATTTTATATTAAGAGGGAAAATTTCCAAGGCATCTGAATCTAATGTAATCTGTCTGTATGTAGAGAAAATTCATAGTAGGCATAAATGAGTCTAGCTGCTTTTGATTAACAAAAACGTAAGTACAGTATTGCCAAATCTATTGGTTCAACTTGATTACAAAAATCATTATATATGTATATAACTATATACAGAATTCAAAACAGCGCCTCACCCTAATGCGGACAAGCCTCAAACCCGAAAACGTACCTTTCTAACAAACCTGAACCAGTATAAAAGAGCAACTTCTAGCATTCCCGCGCTCTTTCGCCTGATAAATGTGAAACACATGCAAACAGCCAATCATAAGCTTACAGACAAAGATGCCGTTAATAAAGAGGCCTGGTTACGAATTATTTTACTAAAGCAAAACGAACCTGAACCGTATATTCGGCTCAGGTCCGTCAGCTGGTTCAGAATTGTGCATAAAAATTGTTAATTTTGGCTCAAGTTTACACCAATACTGTAAATATATATATATATATATATATATATATATATATATATATATATATATATGTTAGCGCAAAGCAATAACAACAGATTTCGGTCTGATTCTTGGAATTACGAAGTCCAAGGAAGGTATCACATTACATCATAAATTACGCCCATAAACGGTCTGCGAGACGGCCTGCCCGAAATATAAAGTGTTTATTGATATTTTAGTAAAAGAATATTATTCAGAATGTAGCTCTAGCGGCGTGCGGGCAAGGGTCGTCTCTGAAGCTGGTTTTAATGCCAGTGCAGAGCGTTCTTTACCTTTGTATTTCATTAATTACAAATTGTGTATTGCGTTTGCACCGTGTGTTTCATTAACTGTTGACATATATATATATATATATATAAACAAGAAGCACCAGCAGAAAGTTATCCGACAAAACCTGAAGATAGCAAATGTGACTTTGCCGAAACGTCGTCAAGACAACCACCCCGGTCCGTCCCAGGACCAAGAAGTTGCTACGCAGAAGACTTCCTGGAAGCCAATCACAGCATGTATAGTATATTCCAATTCGTTATGTCCCTAACGGCTTAAGCGAGTCCACGCCTACCGCTTGTACCTGCCTACGCGTGAATTACGTTAGCTGTCCTTTGTCTCTTTTTAACCAGTGAGGCAAAGGGAAATAGAACGCTTGTGTGTAGTTTGCAGCATACAATACTTTGGCTATTCAGAATCATTAGGCGTGGACTCGCTTAAACCGTTAGGGACATAACGAATTGGAATATACTATAGCAACTTCTTGGTCCTGGGACGGACCGTGATGGTTGTCTTGACGACGTTTCGGCAAAGTCACATTTGCCATCTTCAGGTCTTGTCGAATAACTTTCTGCTGGTGCTTCTTGTAATACGACGTCGTCGTATTGTCTGGGACAAGACATAAGATAAGAAGAAAATCAGACCGCGGAAGTAAATAGAAGGACCAGAATGGGATGAGCGGCATTTGGCCAGCTAAGTTTCGTACTGAAGAATAGTACTATACCGCAACATCTTCGAAGCAAAGTATTCGACATGTGTATTCTGCCACTTTTAACATATGGTATAGCAACATGAACTTTCACGAAGAAAAACATAGAGAAATTGGCAAAAACACAAATATCCATGGAAAGAGCAATGCTAGGAATATCACTGAAAGATCGTAAGACAAACACAAGTATTAGACAATAAACAAAAATAATGGACGTAAATGAAAGAATGGCACGCTTTAAATGGCAATGGGCGGGACACTAATGAACGAAGACAGGACGAAAGATGGAACAATATTAGGTATACACAAATGGCCCCAATCAGAAGAAAAACGCGGATGCGCTGGAGTGATACCCTCAAGAGAATTGGCGGATTCGAATGACAAGAACTGCAAAAAACTGCCGAGAGTGGAAAAAATTGGAGAAGGCCTATATTCAGTATTGAACTTCCTGAAGGGCTGAAGAGAGGGAGAGAGAGCGAGAGAGAGAATAGGCAGATATCAACTACTGTTTTGTCAAAACTTAACAAACATCCAAAGTAAATACTTTGATTTATATTTACTTAAATAATGTAAAGTTGACTAAGATACCTATGAAACACACATAGCTGTAATGTGTGTACCCTACCTACTTGTTACAAGATAAAGTAATCACCTTGTATACAAATTTTATCATTTTAAAGAGTAAAGGACGCCCGTAAAGTTTGGCAAAGACATTCAGTTACACCCTGTATACAAAATATATAAAGATTTACATTTTATAACATCCTATATACACTACAAATCGGTTATAATGTACAGAATTTACAAAGAAAGCGGGGTATAAAAATGCAGAGAAACACAATAGAAATGATATTATTCACAAAATATTCAGAAAATATTTCAATATGCGAACCACTTTTTTTTTAACTTTGTATTAGAACTACTTACTGACTGCTTTTGTATCTTGATCGGGACGAATCGACAAGCGATATATAACAGATCGTATTAAACGACTTATACGAGGGCAACCTTTCAAGTTTTTACAAAAACTTGGAAAAACAATTTTTTTGGGGCAAACTGTTTTATTGCTTTTCAAAATATTCGCCTTTAAGATTTATACACTTTTGCATGCTTTCAAACCTATTCGCGAAACATTTCTTCCACTCTGAAGTTGGTATCTCAAAAACATGATTTTGAAAGCTTCTGCAACAGCTTCTTGAGGTGTTGAAAATCAATGTCCACGCATTTTTTGTTTGACATTCGGGAACACAAAGAACTCATTAGGCGATAAATCAGGCGAATACGAACAATGAGACATTAATTCGATGTTTTTCTCCTTCAAATAATCAATTGCTTGACGTGCTGTGTGAGAGCTAGCATTGTCATGATGAAGAATGCCGCAACGTTTTCTGTTGTTCTTTCTGATTTCGTCGATGACTTCTGGAAAACAGATTCTTGTATACCATTCAACGTTCTTCTGTTCTTCGATCTTCTAAAGGAATGGTTGCGACATGTCCAGTACAATCGAAGAAACAAGCGATCATTTTCTTGAAAGTGCTTTGTGAACGAACTACTTTTGTGGGATTCGGTTCATCTTAGAATACCCGAACTGTGGATTGTTGCTTAGTTTCCGGTTCATACGAATATATCCAAGTTTCGTCACCTGTTACGATATTGTACACGAATTTTGCAGTCCCTCGTTCGAATTTTTGGAGCATTTCCTTACACCAATTAACAGGAGCCTTTTTTTGAACGTCGCGTCGGTCAAATTATGCGGAATCCATCGGGAACAGATCTTTTCCACAGCTAAATGTTCATGCAAAATCGAATGTACTGCAGTCTTCGATATGCCTAAGGGTGCCTCTATCTAACTGTAAGTCACATGCCGATCTTCTTCAATCTTGTTGCGCACAGCATCGATGTTTTTTGGAATAACAACCGATTTTGGTCGATCTTTACGAAATTCATCACTGACGGACGCACGACCACGATGAATTTCTGTAAACCAATTGTAAACAATCTTTTCTGATGGTGCTTCAGTGCCAAAAGTTGAACGAAGCGATTCTATGCATTGTTGTTGAGTTAGGCCTTTACTAAAATCGTAAAAAATCTTCCAACGAAAACTTTCACGTGAAATTTCCTTAGATCATACACATTTACATGGATAATACTACTCCATAAGAAACTAGGTACGTCACTGTTGTAAAGATCCCAACAAACTTTTTTTTATCTGTCTCTTTTGCCGTTGCATGACATCCAATAATGTTGTTTCACTTGTACCCTTTTCAATTGGCGCTCACCCAGTTGCTGTTGACATATGGCGAGAATTACACAAATTAAATTGTCAGTGAGAAACGTTTTGTGTTATTGAAATCTTTAATTTTAATCTAAAATGGTGCGAAAATGCGTTATTTGCAGTGCTCCTCAATCAAGGAATTGTTTGTTTTCATTTCATCGATAAGTATTTCTATTTCTATAGTTTATAAAACCCACATTTTTGAGAATTAACCACGTGCAGTTGTATTGTTTATATTTAAAGCTAACAGATATTCAATTCTTTAAAATTCATTTCAAACATTTGATTACTTATGTACGTACCTATTGCAGGTTTCCTACAAATAAAGTACGTCCTGATTTGTGGTTGAAAGCATGTAATTTGAGCCAGATTCACTCATATGTTCTAAACATTTTTCTGCTGAAAGCTGTGACGAAGAAACCTATTGGCCAAAAAAGAAGTTGCGTGTTTCGGCAGTGCCTTTTTTTGCCTGATATCACAACTTCTGTTCAAATTCCTACCATCGATTTTGTCTCAGCATACTATGTTTTAAAAATAAATATTTGACAGTTATAGAGGTGTCAAATAATTAATTTTGAAAAATGGCAAGAATGGTTTTGTCGCAAGATTTAAAAGACTACGATAATTGCACTGGTTTATATTAGTTATATTTACTACATATTTAAATTTCCCGTCGTACAAAACGCATGAGCGCATGCGTAGATTGCGTAAGGGTACAGAGAAAGATGGGTAGATATGATTTATTTGCATTAGGAAGAGAAGGAACAAAAATAGTTTGGTTGTGATATCTTTACAACACACTTTACAATCTGTTGTCATATCCTTGTAAATGTGTATGATCTAAGGAAATTTCCATTTTTTCACAAAATTGCTATTTTTAAACGCTCAGTGTAAACAAACTACTCGATCAATTTCTAAATTGCCAGTTTTCACAACAACATGTCAAATTTTATGAAAATAGTAATGACACATTTCAATAACGTCGCCTAGTGGTCGTTTATAAAAACTTAAAAGGCTGCCCTCGTACTGTATTGAAAATTTGTCTCTGTTGTTCGCTAGTTTATCAAATTAATGTTTGATAATCTAGCCCATAATAAAGTTCAGAAAATAACAGATAGCTACAATGTAAAATATGTTATTACAATGTCCTTATAATTATAGTACTTAATCTACCAGTACCTCTGGTTCCTTGGACATCCGAACAATGGAGGCTTACAAAGCATCAACCGTTTGTTTTGCTGTTACACAAACTTCGTATGATTCTGCCTCGTGACGTAGGGAAAACCTTTTTTCGAATCCCGAGTTGCTGGAGTGCCGACTACTTATTCAAAGTTGCTGAACAACTAGGGCCAATAGATACTGGTATTTAATTTATAAATAAGCTCGTAGCTCACTTGAAAGCATGGAATTTCTTTTAGATAAATTACAACTGGACTTGCATTCACTTCTGACGGCGAAAAAAACTTCAGTGAAATTAGAAAATAATGAAAGACATCCAGGTTTCGCAAAACATTATGGCTTTTTAACAACTTTAAAACAGGCGCCATCCTTTGCTCGATATACTCCTCTGTAAGCATGCATTTTTTTTAAATGTCCCAATTTAATTAACAGTCACTTTTAGTCCCAATTCTATGGACTGGCTTTCTACAGTATTGGAGAATAAAGTTACACCTCTAATGGATA
The DNA here is from genome assembly GCA_014611495.1 of Limonius californicus. Taxonomy (NCBI): domain Eukaryota; kingdom Metazoa; phylum Arthropoda; class Insecta; order Coleoptera; family Elateridae; genus Limonius; species Limonius californicus. Next base: position 24,484 of record JABXWE010017637.1, read on the forward strand.
GTGCATTAAATGTGCTAAAGTAAGTTTTACAATTTATTTATTTGGCGCTGAAAAATTATTTTGACAACCTAGCATTATTTTTACTTTCACTAATTTTCTAATAAGCGGGCATGGAGTAATGAATCAACCTACACGATCACAAATACATACTGTCATCATTTGTGTAGTACATTCATATTAAGATATTTAAAAGTAGTGTTCAATTAATCCGGATGTGCACCATAGTGCATAATGCTAAAGAAATGTGGTCCTAAATATTATTTAACGTGTATTAGTCGATTCGCTGCTCCAAGTACAGTGCGATCGCAAATGATTGAAGATACTGCTTCATATTGATTTTTTTCTTGTCCACTTAGTACTCAATGCATGCCTGCCTAATTTCATTGGCGTGTAATGATACAAAGTGATTTTTTAAAAAGTCAATTGCAGCAAGCCTAGAAAAAAAGCTATTCCGTCTGCAGTCAGCTGTAATGAGCTTTGAATGACATTTACCTGTATGTCAAACTGTGTGACAGTTCAGGTAGTTAAAAATTTTGGCCCAACAAAATGTGAAAATGAACAAGTATTTAGTTGCAACTGATTTGTAATTTATTA
>JABXWE010017638.1:0-21106 GCA_014611495.1 Limonius californicus
GTTTTTACTTATTTCACCCATACTACCTAAAATCAGCGAAGTAGATATAAAAAAAGTCTGGGGTCCTTCAGAGACCCCGCGTAGTACTTTACGTTGGTAAAAATAGCGTAGTACTTTAAGGGTTAAATAAATAAATAAATAACCTAATAAAATTTTAAATGTAAACTGTCAATTATTAATGTATGATAGTAAAACATTTATATTGTTTACATCTTTATAATTACAGATTATTCAAAGACAATACTTTAAAATTTCAAGGGTGTCTTTGACTTGGGTTTTCATTGCTCTCACGATATAAATATGCAGCCTCATAATGGCATCGATACATGTTTTTAATAATCAGTATCAATTCTTCGCATTCAGATTTTCTTAATTTATTACTGCCTAAAGACAATATTTACGCATTTCCACCATGCCCTACGGATATTTTATTTATTTATTTTATAAAGAAACATCGTGTGGTTCAAGATTAATATATCAACAAGCTAAACAATGCCCTCATCTAACAGTTTCAGATAGCTATTACGAAAATTGCAGCCATTTAGAAATGTCCAGAACGCACTTAGGTAGTTACCTTCTCTGAATTCAGCAGCATTATTTAGGTATAAATATTAGTTTTTAGTTCAGTAAAAATCAAGCTACTTTTCAAACAATTTCACAATAAGATAGTAGCATGTATGTCAACATCCGACAGGCTGCAGGACTAAATTAAATACTTCAAATGATTATCTTAGCTCTCAATATAATTTATATAGTATAATTAATTATTACTGTTTTCAAATTATTCCAGTTCAACTCTATTTACTTCAATAGCATCATAAATTTTCACTATAAAAACCATGTCTACAGAGAACCAAAGACCACAATGGGATACTTACCCTGTTAGATTATCAATACCGATACAAACGTTTCGTTACAATCCTGTTTAATGAACCCACTTTGCCTTGGTAGCATTATTGATAGTCTCCTCTTGCAAAAGACATGCAAGTCTCATCATTAATAGGGTTTACATTATAATAAAATACTTACAAACGCAAAGTTCTTTTAACAAATAACATAATTTAGAAATCGTCCCAAAGTGATACAGAATTGATGAGAGACACAAAAAGGAAGAATTCACGAGCCAACACAACATTCTTACTAGTACACACGGTAACAGTGTAACTTTATATATGACTTCTTGTATTAAGCGGAAATTCTCGTATTTCTATTATTATGAAGCACGTTCCTATCTTTCCAAGCTAGGCTGGAACCCTATACGGTTCTAGATCATTTGCTCACCACCACTTTCTCGCCGTTGTTTGCTCGCCACCGTTTACTCGCCGCCGTTTCTCGCCACTAATTGCTCGATTGCCTATACTCTCGCTGAGAAAGATGCTCGTTAAAACAGTTACTCGGCGTCCATTTGCTCGACATCCAACTTGCTCGCCGTCCGTTTGCTCGACATCCGACTTGCTCGCAGTAGTAAGTATAACTGCACTAACGCAGAAAAAGTAATATATATTTTGTTAGACACCTTCGTTTGTAAAATAATTTAGCACATATGTACCATAGGTATAGCGAGAGTATTAGTATTTTTTCATAATAGATTATTATATTAGGAAAATATTCGATTAAGGAAGTGTTCTGAGAGGATAACTGTTTCAAAATTTCTAGAAACGGAAAATGCCATTTCTAAATAATATATTACTTGTCCACTATCTGTAAGGCGGGCAATCATCATGGCGGGCAAATAATTGCTAGCCAACGGTGGCAAGTAAACGGTGGCGAGTAAACGGTGGTGAGTAAACGGTGGGGAGTAAACGGTAGCAAGTAAACGGCGGCGAGTAAACTATGGTGTGTTCTGTGGCGAGTAAATTGTGGCGAGTAAACTGTGGCGAGTAAACTGTGGCGAGTAAACGGTGGCGGGCAAATGGGCGGACACCGCCCTATACAACACTTAAATGTCTATTGTTAAGTTACACCTTTGTTTCATAATATAACAACTATGTACGGGATATGATATAAAATGTGTATCTAAGGTTATTTTTTTGTAAACAAAGTTAATTGCTTTTCTTTCTTAAAAAGAATCGTGGAGTTGCCAAAGGCAACTCCAAGATTCCCATCCCTCCCAGCTTATCCCGGCTCAGCACATTTCGTGCTATTCACAGGTCTAACATGCCCCACCCTTGAAAAACCCCATGCCCCAGGCACCACAAACACCCTGGGAAAGTGCAGTGCTCAGGATTCGAACCTGAGCGACTTTGATAGAATAACTCCGAAGCCAAGCGCTGAGGCCATTACTCTACCGCGGTCCCCAAAGTTAATTGCTAAGAAATAAGGCAAGAGTTTAAATAGCTTATCTGATTAGAAATGTTAGTTGAAATTATACACGCTCAAGACTTAAATAAGGTTTACTTTGTGATAATTTAAACACTTAAGAACACCTCTTACCACCATAATTATTGTGAGGTAACTTTAAGTATTTATACTTAGACCACCTTCTCCATACAATCTAATAATATAGATGTAAATACCAGCCTTGTCAACTTATACAGCTACTTAAAACTGGTTAGACACAATGACATACTTAATACAACAATGAATTAACTGACCAACCTCACTGAACACCTTTAATTAACTTCCTAGAAAATTACATTGAATTACAAATGTTATACTTGCAAATGGAATAATTTTTGTTTTTACCTTTTAGTTCCAATTAAAAGCGAATAATTTCCTCCGCGAATGCTCGTAAAAGCAACTTTCTCCGCAATTAAATTTCAGGTTTACGTCGTGTTTAGTTATTTGGTTTAAGAACAAAGGACCAAGTTTAGACAGTGAGTTCCCCATAATATAACGTAGTAAACCGACACCTTCTGACAATAACATAAGAAATTTAATTTCAGTTTTAATCTGTGGACTTGCCAAACATTTGTGTTTAATTAAACCATTTACACATCCCGGCAGTTCGCATCGATTCCTGAAATTGAGGAACTTTGCTTCTGTTTGTGCCGCTTTATGGTCCGCCCGAGGACGATACACTTCGCCGCGCCCGCTTTGAGTAAAAAGCTCTGCTCGTTGAATCACGCTCCACGGACCTCCAAATAGTTCTGGCACTTCCGCTGTACCGTGAAATTCCTGAACAACAACTCCTTCCATTCGAGCCTTTACATCTACTTGCTCGGTCAGCGCCAGTTTAACTATTATTAACACAAATTGATCCCGCTGCCGTTTCGTCCCAGGATCCTTTTAGAATTCACTTCTGATCTCCTTTAGGCTTACGTCAGCACTTCTCAATGAGATTTTCTAAAGAAATTTATACGCACACGCTTCCGCTACAAAGAATGCGCCCGCCGTCTCATTTTAATGCTAAATTACTGACGTTCCAGGTTGGTTTCAATAGCGAGCCGGTTACGGTTTTCAACCGATCAAAGACTCGCATGTTTCAATAACGTAGATCATTCAGGTGCTTCTTTCAGAGAAACCCGGTAATACATTAAGCACATCTTTAATTAATGGTTTGGTTTAATTTTCCTCGCATTTTCTCGTAAAGTAAATGTTGTACCTTTTAATTCACCTTGCGGCTCCAAAGTTATCCAATCAAAACTTTTCGATAAGTTTAATAGAAACTAAGCTTTTGTTTTAAATATAATTGCTCTCAGGTTTGGTACAAACTCTTTGTCTGGTTATATTGGGTGTCCACCAAAGATTGAAACAGCTTAGTAATTGGAAAATACCTTGCCATTATCAATTTAATGTCTTCCATTCGAGTAACATCTCGCTTGAAGAATAAACAGAAACATAACCTCATTTTAAGCTTGTAACGTCAAAGTAGATGTCGATCTGTTGTTAACTTAGTGTGTAGGATTTGGTGTAATTGTTTGCAAGATGGCAGTTATTATCCACGTTTGCACCTTGTACATGTTTGTTGGTCGGTTTTTGCTTGAAGCAGTTCCAGCTCCACTGAGCACTCTTAACTTGACCATCATCGTAATGGTGCCGGATCTATATAAAGTTGGTTATGATAGACACGACAAACATACAAGGAGGTTATGTTTTGCTTTACTCTTCAAACATAACGTCGGGATCCCATGAGTGACCGTGACCGTGAGTGCATCGCGCTAGTTGTGCTCCGTTAGTGTGTTAGCTTATGAGTATTGTTTACAAGCGATCCTTGGACTTCAGAATAGTGGTAAATCATGTATATCCTATTTCATATAACAAGCATTATTTAATAAGCGACGGAAAACCTTACAGCAGCTGACGAAGCGGCTTGCCGCGAACTCGCCCAGACTACGGGCTTTCCTAAATTACATTATCAACGCCATATGACGTATAAAGATAATAGCTCACTTCTAAATCCGCCTACGCTAATCTATCAAGGACCGAATACTATCAGCTCAATGGATACAACAAACCAAAGCAACAAGCGGTCTTTTTCTCCTGCGGACGAGCCCAATAAGCGCTATTTGTTCGAGCACGATAAACTTATCTCTAAAAACAAATTTCATGCCCTGAGTGTCCAAACCACATTGCTAGACAAGCCAACGGAAACAACAATAGCCAAGAAAGCTAAAATATCACCAATATTTGTCCATGAAGCGACTAACTACCTACCAAGAGGTTTCTAAAGATATCAAAAAACTTGCTATACAAGAATTCACAGCCACCTGTGTTTGAAAAATGCTAGAAATTAATCTCGATACCCCTGATGATTATAGGAAATTGACAGATTATTATGATTAGCAGAAAATCAAATATCATTCATATCGCAACGCGGATGCGACTAAACTATCAGTTATAACTAGAAAAGTACTAATATCCATAGAAGAAGAAGACATTAAAAAAGAACTAGCAAATTCGTTTCAAATTATTAACATCACTCGCTTTCATAATATAAATAAATCTCCAATTCCCGTGTGCGCTGTTTTGCTTGAATCCGATGGTAAATCTGAAGAAATATTCAAAATAAATCGATTATTTCACTGTGTAATAACGGTTGAACCGCGAAGGAAGTCGACAGATATGCCGCAGTGCCAAAGATCCCAGCTTTACGGGCCCATCAGAAATTATTGTAAACTACCGCCAAGCTGTGTTAAATGTTTAGGAAACCACTTATACATAGACTGCACCAAAACACAAAATCAACAACCCCTATGTGTTAATCTTCGTAGCACCAAGGGGGGGGGGGGTGCGTGTACACCCCAAATTAGATTTTTTTAGTATTCCGTGCTTAGTTACGCTTCCACCGGATCCGCTGTCTATGACTGTGTCCTTTAATGTTTCGTTATAAATTTGGTGTGTACTTGTATTTTTTTTATTGATAAATAATATATTTCCGTGGTTTTTATAGCGGTTGAACAGATTTCTTGATTGGTGTGATCGGCGGTAGATCAATATGCAGGTTTATCTTAGAAAGGTCGGCCAACAGCCTGAAAAGGAACAAGGAAAGAGAGTTGTGATGGATATGCTGGAGCATTTACCTCCAGGCAACGGAGTAACTACAGATAACTTTTTCACTAGTATCCCGTTAGCTAATGCTTTACTGGAAAAAAAACTAACATAATGTGGAACTATGCGAAAGAATACAAGAGACATTCCGGGAGATTTATTGCCTAACACCAATAAAGAAAAACATTCCAGCCAGTTTTGCTTTACTAAACAACATACTTTGGTGTCCTACGTGCCAGATAAAAACAAATCTGTTATTCCTCTACCGTCTGAACACCACGATGATGCTATATCTGCAGAAGAAACGCACAAAAAGCCACATATGATTTTGCACTACAATTCAACCAAGGGAGGTGTGGATACAGTGGACAAAATAGCAAAGGAATTTACTACTAAGCAGAAGACCAGTCGTTGACCAATGGTAATATTCTCGAATATATTAGACATTGCCGGAATAAATTCCTTTGCTATTTCGCTGCAAAAGCATCCAGATTGGGAAAAACAGCGATTAGATCGGCGAAGGCTGTTCCTGCTTGAACTTGGAAAAACATTGCTTTTTCCCTCTGTGAAACGGAGATGCGAAAATCCACGAAAACTGAACTTTGCACTACTCGGTTACATGAAGATGCTAGTTCCTGATTTACAGCTGAGAGACAGTAGACATGAAGTAGTTGAAAACACCCCTAAACAGAAAAATCAAGGAAGGTGCTACGCATGTCCTCAAAAACGTGACGAAAAGGTTCGTAGGTCATGCGATACCTGCAACCGCTTGGTATGTAATGACCACAACAAAACTGTAGTTAATAAAATCTGCCAAGTGTGTGCAAACCAGAGTGAATAATGACAATAAAATGTCGCCTATACGTTTATACCGTATTTTACGTTGCACGTTACTTTTAAGTTCACTTATATTCATTACTACAATTATAAAAACGTAACAATTTAAAATAAATGCCTTTGAATACGTTTTGAAGCTCAATTTTGTTAAAATACGCCAAAACCTACAAAAAAACGTTGGGGTGCACATGCACCCCACCTTGGTACTAAGCGTTCTTATTTCAGGCTTGATGCTACGAAGGTTAACTGGTCAACACACGCTAATAAAAATCAACCGGATGCCTCTCCTCCAACCCTAAATACCTTATTCAACTCCCTAACACAACTTATTATCAACATCATCACTCCATACCTGGAACAAATTAAATCCTTCATATCTCAACTTATAATCTCAATCTTTTCCAATGGCATATAACAGACCCAGAAGCATCAATCAACTCCAAATGATCAACTGGAACGCAAATGGTATCCTCAACCAAAAAGGAATTCTTATTGACTTCTTGGTTAGACATAAAATAGACATAATGTGCATAAGCGAAACTCATCTCCTACCGGAAATGAAATTCGTGCTTCCTGGATATTGCATCTAACGGTAGCAGGAGCAGGAGGGCAAATCGCGTCTGGTGCTACTGCAGTATTAGTCAAAAGAAAAATAAAACATCATGAAATTCTTCTTCCAAACTTGCAACAGCTTGACGCTTCAGCAATTAAAATAACTTTATCAGATAACAATGAATTACGAACAGCCGCTACATATCAGCCTTCCAACAGAAGATTGGTGCTCCAAGATGTGCAGGCAATAATTTATTGATGGCGGCTTCCCAACCTTAATAATAGGGGACTTCAACAGCAAGCATACATCATGGGGTTGTCGAGTAACAAATTCAAATGACAATAGATTATATTCAGCTGCAGTTGATCTACCTATACAAATCGTTAGCCCTGAAGAACTAACGTATTATCCATATAGATTCGACCATCAGCCAGATATTTTAGAAATATGTCTGCAGTACCGAGTCTCGAGGCCTATGTTTCAGCAGGTATCGACAGAATTGCATTCTGATCACTTGCCTGTAATTATTACGTTCAACAAGCAACCATCGTTAACGCTAACTACTCTGAGGCTAGTCAATGGACCAGTCCATTGAAAAATATTTAAATTCCAAATTAACAAAGATCTTGTACCATTTCAAAATCTATACAGCACCGATTGCATAGGTAGCGTCGTCACAAATCTTACAATATTGATCCAAAAGTAGCACTATTAGCTACACTCAAGACCAATTACAAAGTAGTAAATCATCAAGCATTAGGAGCACTAGGACATCCGGGCGCGGCCGTAAGGGCGCGGCCGTTAGGGCGCGGCCGTCAGGGCGCGGCCGTCAGGGCGCCGCCGTTAAGGCGCGAGACACAAGGGCGCGAAGACACTAGGGCGCGGGTGTTAGGGCGCAGAGACACTAGGGCGCGAGACTCGGTGTTATAACTTTGTTACTCACCTGTATTTATAATAACCACGTGTCAATAAATTCTATTAATTGGACTAATTATACAATGTACAACCATACAGGACAATACCTGATAAAGTAATAATATTTTTATTTACATTTATAAAATATATTTAAAACAAATTACCATGTCATATCAAAAATCCAAATTTTTATCTTTTTACGAAACAGATTTTCTAATGGGGATCTAGTTTTTAAGATATGAGGAAGTCTGTTAAATAATGCTGCACCAATATAATAGGTATGCCTTGGGTGATTATTTTTATCATTCTTGGTACTATAACATTCAAATTAGTTTTCCTTCTAATAGAATGTCGGTGTTCAATATAAAAAGCTACAATATTGTTTACATATGCTAAAATTGTTTTCAGCCAGAACCACTCTGCAGGAGAAGAAAATTTTGATTGTAGATAACTTGAAATAGGTAATTATTAACAGTTATTATGCACTCATCAAAGATAGTACATATGATTTTTTGCATTACTTATTACATCAAATCTGTAAATGATAGGATAAGCAAGTGATAACGTAATAATAAAGTTATTTTAAGAACAAAAAGTGCAAAAAAGAAGGGTTGCCCTTTTCTTATGATTTTACTAATGCTTCTATCCGCATTTTTTTAGTTATACAGTTTTGAAGATTGACAAATACCATAGACTAATAATATGTCTACGCTAATACGTATTTAGCTGTTAAATAATTATAATTAGGGGGTTAGTGATTCTGACCATTACATTTGTTAAAACTGTTTTCAGGTCGGATAGCACTGCGAGGGAAGAAAATTTTAATAAATCTACAATATAACGTTGAATAACCTATTAACCATTATTAATATAACCTGGAAAGGTTTAAAAAATCATACATAATTTTCTGCGTTCCATAGAAATCTGCACGCAAATATTTCATTTTTAAAACCACAGGAAAGCCAAATGATACCTATCAACAAAATTATTTTAAAAACAAGAAGGAAAGAAAAGGAAGGTCGGTTCTATTGGGTGATTTTACTAATCCTTCTATTTGAATTTTGTAACGTCATACACATTTGAAGATACTGGATGATGTATGTTTAGTTGCGTATTCAAAAAATCCAAGGGCCGGTTGAGAAATTTTTCGTCAGTCCTTACAAGCCTTAGTGACCACTTTTAGTCTGACAAATTTAACACAGTTGTCGCGCCCTACCGGTCCGCTCCCTAACGGTCCCCGCCCTAATATCCACGCGCCCTAACGGCGGCGCCCAAACGGCCGCACCGTAACGGCCGCGCCCGAATGTCCGGCTCCGTTACCACTATATATCCAAAATTGAATACGACAGAAACACCAAACCAGAAGATTATGGCAACGAACCCCACAACCTACACAACTAACGTGGCAAGTTAAGTGGGAGATTTAAAACCACAGAATCACATCCAACAGGCGTTACATACATAAAAACCTCCCACCTAAATGCTTGTCATACCTGACCTCTCTATTCAATGCCTGCCTATCTACTGGTTATTTCCTTAACAATTGGAAACACGGACCTTCACAAACCCGGAAAATGTACATGACAATGACATCGTATCGTCCCATAAGCCTCCTCTGTACTTTAGCCAAGATACTTGAAAAAATTATCTACAGCCGTCTTAATGCTTATATATCCCAGCACTCCATACTTCCACCATTCCAGTTTGGCTTTAGACCGAAATTCTCAACAGTACATCAGCTTGTCAGAATCAACAAAATTATCTCCAAAGACTTTGAGGACAAACTGTATTGTCCCTAGATGTTCCACAAGCCTTCGATAGAGCACGACACAACGGCCTTCTTCAAAAAATGGTCCAGCTGGAAATCCCTAACTATATCATTAACTTAACTTCGAGTTTCCTGACTGGAAGAACGTTTGCAAGCAAAGTAAATGAATCCATCTCAGAAACAAAGGATATTAAAGCAAGGGTCCTTCAAGTATCTGTCCTCCAAAATCCCGATTTAAATAATGCAATATCAACGCTCCAAAGAGCAACAGATGAACTGCATAACTGGTTTGGCAGATGGAATATCACTTTAAACCCAACAAAATGTGTAGCCAAAATCTTCACCCTTAGAAGATTCCACAATCCTAACCCTGTTGTTATAAATGGAAATCCAATTCTATGGAATCCAAAAGACAGAGCAGTAAAATACCTGGGAGTAAACCTGGACTAAATACTGACATGGGGAATTCATGTTAACACTAAAATTAATGACTGCCATAACAAGATTAGACTTCTCTATCCAATATTAAACAGAAACACCCCACTGAAAATAGAATGCACCATGATAATATAAAAATCTAGTATACGAGCGGTCCTCATGTATGCCTGTGTTGTGTGGGGAACTGCGTCGAACACTTACGTAAACAAACTAGAGGTAATACAAAATAATGTCGTCAGACTGGCAACAAATGCATCACGGTTTATACGCAACGACCAATTACACTATGAATTGAACATAACAGGGACTTACCCAGCTACCGATCACTACATGCTAGGACAGCGATCTAACTTTCGCCTAAAACCAAGGCTACCCGAAGACATGCTCCTGGGCGACAGTGACTAATACATTGATCTAACCAATTTTAATTAACCAGTTAGTACCTTTATCTCTGTCTTGTTATTATGTCAATAGTTATGTAATAAAAACTTAGTTTAATCTCTACTGGGTATGGTCCTAGTGTGCCGATTCGGTGTAATTAAATAAATAAAAAAACATAACGTCATACGTGTGCCGCTACCAAAGCTCACCATGGAGAGAGAGAATTTTCTGTGTGTTTTTGCATAAACATGCAAATTAAACTTAAAATGGACATGATTGACACTAGTACTATTTAAGGAACTAAGACTCTCTAAATTAAACTACAAAGCCATCGTTTATAGACAGAATGAAATCAATAAAAAAAGATATAAAAAGTAGTGTGTTTCCAAAAATTGATAAAAATGCCAAACTCTAAACGCAAATCTTATATTTCCAATAAATTTGATTCCCTGAAGGATATTTTACTAAAGTCTTGTTCAGATTGTGGTCCTAAAGTTATTCAATCAAAACTTTCGAGATAAAATCTCAACTTCGCTGAAAACAAAGTGAGCTTTCGATTTAGTTGTGTTTGGTTCCAAAATTTGATATCACTTGCTGCGAACTTTAACAAAAGTAACCAATTATAAAGGAAAACGAATAAATAATCCATCCGGAATTGCATTGACACTACTCTTTGTGTTAAGGCGTAGAGGTTTTCACAGCGGTCCTTAAAGGCGCGCTCGTTAGTTGAATATTTCAACTTCAACCTATATTCGGCTGAAGGGCCATCGAGAAAGCCTACCAAACCTGAAAATGCTGAAAAGGATGAACGTGTCTTAGTACACCGAAAGTAACTTATGTATACAAACGGTTGGCTTTTATTCCAGAGAAATGTAACATTCTACAACTTGACCTAATTTCAATATAAGATATTTTATAGCAACTAACAAATTTTTATAATGTTTTCCGTTTATATGTATTATTATTTCTGACAAACTAAACGCAGGTGCATACAGTTGAATAATTCTGTTTAACCAGTGTTAACTTAGTAACAGTAAAGGCAAACGATACTCTTTCGGCACAACAGAACTCGATGGAATACGCCAAAGAATTTCTTTTTTCTAACCTTCCAACATCGCTTTAACTCATTGTTAATCTTAGAACTACACAAATAAATAAATTTTTTAGTCCCTACAAAACAATACAATACACAGATATACGAGGGTCAATTGATAAATAAGGTCTCGCCAATCCTATAAAATATGTTTGAGACAAGAGGAAATAATAAAACCGGTGTCAAAATAAAGGAAATTTATTGTACTGTATCCATTTCCTCATTCTGAGCACGCAGAAACTTTGTAGTTTACTCTTCACCCACTTGCGCACAGCAGCCTGAATTTCGGTATCCGACGAAAAATGGTGACCTTCCAATACCTCCTTCCACTTTGGGAACAACTATAAGTCTGAGGGTGCCAAATCGGGGCTGTACGGAGGGTGAGAAACAACCGTGAATTTCAGGTCATTGTCTTCGTTGTTTCGCGGCTGCAATGCGGTCTGGCGTTGTCGTGGCGCAACCAGGAAGCGGTCCTTTGCGTTATTACCTACGGATACGTTTCTTGAGTGCTCATAAGGTTTCGCAGTATCTTGCCGAATTAATCGTTGTTCCCTTTGGCAGATATTCCGTGTGAGTGACACCCTTCGCATCCCAAAATATCGTGAGCGTGACTTTGTGTGCTAAGGGAACTGTTTTGAATTTCTTTACAACCGGAGATGAAGGATGACGATATTCCATCGACTGCCGCTTGTTTTCAGGGTCGTAATGATGAACCCAAGATTCGTGCCCGGTGGTGATGTTCATGAGAAAATCATCTCCTTGACGAAAATACTGGTTAAGGAGTTCTTGGCAAACGTTTTTTTTTCTGTTCTTTCATGACATCCGTCAATTGTCACGGGATCCACCTGGCGCTGATTTTTCTGTAATTCAACGTCTGGATAATGTACTACACTCTTTCTGGACTAATGCCCAGTTGCAGAACAATTTCTCTTTTCTTAATTCGGCGATTTCCTTGAATCAGCGCATACATTCGTTTTTGATTCTCCTCATACGTCACTGAAATTGGTCGTCTTGATCTTTTTTCATCAAACACCTTCATCTCCCTCTATTGCAGATTTTTGCACCTCGAACTCATTGGCGAACATTCTTCACTCCATACAAACATTGCAATAAACAGCTTTCAAACGCATGTGAATTACGATGGGCGCGTAACCTTCCAGCGTTAAAAATTCTGTCACTGATCGTTGCTTGGTACGCAACTCAGAAGTTGAGCTCCTGATAAATGACACTATTACGCAACGGCACGACATAGGAAACTGAAACTTTGCACGTTTAGACTAGACACTCGAGACTACCTAATACAAGCTAAAACTTGTTTCTATCCCCACTACGCGCACCACGGCGCTATTGGAGACCTTATTTATCAATCAACCCTCGTATATACAGTGCGATCGTAATGTTCTCCCCCTCTACTAACTTTTGACCACCTTGATATTTTTGCACAAAATTTTGTGTGCTTTAATGGGAAGCTAAATACTACTTTTTAGCCCATATTCAAATTTTATAACTTTCAAAATGGCGGCTAGGCGCCATCTTGAACTATTTTCCTGTAGTTCGTACCGTCAACCGCCAGGGGCGTTCAAAGTCGAAACACGAATCGACGTCCAGCACATGTCCACGTCTTCGCAGCGGGTCGCTCGTGAGCTCAATCTGTTCGCATAAGTACGGCGCATCGACGGCCGGTTCTAACATACCAGAAGGGGGACGCCGGCTAAGTTTTCTGCCTATTTGTACATCTTTTTTCGACGTTTCGGCGTCCCCTGCACGCCCTTCTTGGATGTTAGAACCGACTTCCACGGCCGTCGATGAGCTCACGACCGACCCGCTGCGAAGACGTGACACGTACTGGACGTCGATTCGTGTTTCGACTTTGGACGCCCCTGGCAGCCGAACGGTACGAGCTACGGGAAAGTGCCATAAGGAAAAGTTGTTGCCCTCGACGTGGCTAACACAATATGTGGAGCGCAAATTGCAAAATTTTCCGGGTGCCTTCTTTTTTCCATAAACTTGTTATTTTCAATCATCTGTCATTTTTTTCTCGATGGATATTATTTTATGAAACTGAAGGAGCGGACCCAGAATTAAAATGTCTTTCTAATTAGGTGCACTCGACTATACTAAAAAGCAGTATTTAGCCTCCCATTAAAGCACACAAAATTTTGTGAAGAAATTTTAAGCCATTCAAAAGTTAGGAGGGGGGGGGCGAGGACATTTTACGACCGCGTATATATATATTGTAGGATTCTACAGCTGACGCTGTCTTCCTCCTCTCAACCGTACTCTCTATCCATCTCTACCTTCCCATTCCCCGTCTTCTAGGTTTCCCTTCAGCATATCTTCGACTCGCCATGATCGTCTGGGCCTTCCCCTTTTCCTTCTTCCTACGGGGCTCCAGTCAGCGATTCGTTTAATACATCTGTCATCTTGTGCTCTTCTTATGTGTCCATACCATAATAACTTCTTTTCTTCTATGTAGGTAATAACATCTCTATCTACTTTTATCTTTCTTGGTATTTCTTCGTATGTTATTTTGTCTCTCCTAGTTACCGCACAACACCTCCGCCAATATTTCATTTCTACTGCTGTTATTTTTCCCTTTTTCTTCTTCTTTATTATCCAATTTTCTGTCCCATATGTCATAATACTGCGAATGATTGTGTTGTATATCCTTGTTTTCGTCTTCTTGCTAATGTGAGTGTTCCAAATGATCGGGCGTAGTTGTTTTATGCACGTTGGTGTTCGTCCTAGTCTACTTTTAATTTCGTCTTCTGTGGTTGCGTCTTTCGTGATAGTGAACCCAAAGTACTTGAATTTTTCAACGCCTGATATTTCTAAATTTCCTTCGACTAAAAGACCTTGCACGTCGGTTTCCGTTGTTAGGTATTTGGTTTTGTTAAAATTGATTTCCAGTCCCACTTTATTATACTCTTCTCTTAGTTTTCGGACCATATAACTTAAATCCTCTTCGTCCTGTGCCACAACCACTTGGTGGTCGGCAAAACTCGCTGTATACAGATGTTCTTTTCTAATTGGTATTCCGATCCCCTCGCATTTCCTCTTCCAGTTCTTGATGGCATATTCTATAAAAATCTTGAACAGTGCAGACGAAGTGGAGCACCCTCGTAACAACCCTTTTGATGTATTGAAGTTACCAGTCAGGTTCTTTCCAACTCTCAACGAAACCATATTGTCTTTACATAAGATTCTCACTTTCCCAATTATCTTAGGATGCACTCCTATTTCTATCATAGCCTTCCATAATTGGCTCCTCGGAACTATATCATACGCCTTTGTCAGATCTGTAAAGGCTAGGTGGACTGCTCTATTCTTCGCTTTCTTTTTTCGATGAGTTGCTGTTATGGTATAGACAAGGTCTATCGTTGATTTTCCTGCTGTGAATTGAGCTTGATCTTCTCCTATCTTTCCCTGTACTTGATCTTCGATTTTGTTTTTCATTACCCTTCCATAGATTCTTCCCATTGTAGAGATCACACTTATGCCTCTGTAGTTTTTGCATACGCTTCCGTTGCCTTTCTTAAAAATTAGGCAGGCTGTTTCCATTCTGCTGGTATTCGCTCACCGTCTATGATAGATTGAAAAATTCTTTGTATTATGCGCAGTAGTTTTTCTGATCCATACTTGATTAGTTCCAGCGCGATTCTTCCAAGTTCTGCAGCCTTGTTGTTCTTAATTGACTTGATCGTCTGTTGAAGTAATTATAATCTGATCCTCTCCCTCTCTTATCATATCTTGTTCATATTCCTCTTTTTCTTTGAACTTTTCTCTTTTTTGTGTCAGTAGTAGTATTTCACCCAGATCCCTTCCTTGATATAAGATATATAACTTTTATAACTTATAACATCATAAATCGTTTTATTTTAACAAATTGTATCCTTTCGATTTATTATAAATAATTTAATTATAAGAGAAACCTGTAAATATGCCTTTTAAAGATGAAGTCATCTCTTCAGGCTTAGACACGCCCTGATAATGCTACCTGCAACGGTTAGCGAATCGTCAGCATCAATCAATTCTACAACGACACGGTTCAAGTCCGAAGGGATGACTTCATATGCTCTTCGAATATATCAGGATACCATAGCTATTCTCAACGTTCCACTAATTTGGTATTACTCTCGTGCTAGTTCATGGCGCAATAATTACGTCTTTCCAATCCAAACTGAATAATTTTACTTATTTTCAGACGGAAAATTTCATCAACTGCCATCAGGAGATCTGCTGATTCATAATTTAGAATTTAGCGACCAATTTCCAACCTATCGTTGCAGGACAATGCACCGCCTGAGTAGACAAGTCGTCACCAGCAGTCCTGCAAATGTTAGAATTGCAGGTGAGTTGTGAAGTTTCTTTAAAACACGAGGTTTTTATTGCAAATTTCCAAACAAATGTTTTCAAATATTCACAGGACCTCTAGTTGAAGGTATTCAGAAACCCTGCAAGTTATAAATGTACAAATAAATTTTCGATTTCCGATACAGAGTTCTACTATTGTGCTGGATGTAAGAGGAGACGTTGGTGTCGGCGTTGCGAAGCAACGAGCATTTCTCCGTGAAATATTTATACAAGAGCTTCTAAAAAAGAAAGCTGATTCTTTGAGGAGTCTGCATGAAGACGCAATTCAAGGCAGAACAAAGGCCTTACTCCAGAAAGAGAATGGATAATAGGCCATCATGCATCATTCATTTTTACAGGGGATTCTGCTGTGGGTTTGATTAACAAACTTTAGGGCACTAGTGTGTCGCGTCTGGGAAAGGTTAATTTGTCCGGCAAAGTTTTAACTGTGACTGAAGGATTTTTCGTAATTTGTCACTGTCTAGAAAGCACCTTTCGTTACTATGGTACCCAATCATGATATTGGAGGATGTTGCTACCAGCGTCAAATTTATTTATGTTGCTAATTTTATAAACGCGAATTTCCTTTCTCAACGCCCTCCCCTAATTATTAACAAATTTTCGTATAAACTAAATCTTTGAAGGCTGCTTTAATAATAGACCCAAAAGATAATTACACAACTTTAATAACAGCACACGAAAACTTAAAATGCGCCCATCTGTAACTGTAATCCTTAATTAAAAGGCTATTTAAATTTGCTCAGGCGAAAAACTACACTGATTAGCAAAATAAAAAATGCCTAAATTATACTCCTTGAGCGAGCAAAACAGAAATGCTTGAAAAGTGAATGAAAACGGTAGTTAAATATTGAACACGCAATTTCGCCATCGAAACTGATACACCTTCATAAATCGGCTTAGTTTTCTTTTTCTTTTTTCCTTGAAGTCTGTCTTCTTCGGAGCTACTTTGAACACAGCTAATTCCACAATTTGTAAATAATGACGGGAGCTAACTTAAATTACAAATTATTACGATCGTTCCCAAGTAGGATAAAAAATAAATATTACTTCGGCAAAGTACCCAGAGCTCATGATTTTTCATCACGATTAATTAAAACGTGGGCCTTTGTAATTTTCCTCGTTATTTCCAGAGCATCGGGGGATTGTAGCTCCTGTGATAGTGGAGCATTCAGGGACAATAACCGTGCCGCAGGACGAAGGGGCTGCTTTGCTGTGCATAGCACAGGGATGTCCGGCACCAGAATACAGGTATTTGTTTATTTATGATGTAAAATGCACGAGCTCTGCAGTGTACAATTACAATCCTCTAAAAAGAAAAATACAAACGCCAGTCCGCACTTGCGAGAGAAATTGAATTTTAAAAACGTAATGAAAACGCGTCGCCATGACGACGGCTCGGTTTACGTCACTGCAGTGTCCTATGCATGTCGTTAAATGCTGCTGCAACTGTCCTTTGAAGTTGGAATTAATAGCTCAACATTTTACGCGGTATGCCGTTTGATATACAACTTGCAGATAAATGTGTTTAGTTCCTGTTCAAGTTTCAGAATTAAGTCAAACTTGAATAACTAACTACTTTAACTAACTCGTAGCTTTATCGCAAAGCCTTATTACAGGAATTATTTATTTAAGCAACAGTTTCACAAAAACACGAGTAAGAAGAATTAACCGAAAACGTTGGGCAAAGTTGTAAATTACTGCTTTAAAAATTTGTAGTTTGTTAGAAGTACAAAGTAGGATAGAGTCCGTTCCAATTGATAAGGCGAAAGCAAGGATGGCAAAAAGTGGATATTGTGATCTGTAGTTTACTTGCCAGGTACGAGGGTAGCCTTTTAAGTTTTTACAAAGACCACTAGGTGGCGCTATTGAGATGCTGTATGCAACATGATTTAAGAAAATCGGCTTGTGACTTACAGTGATATAGAGGCATCCTTAGGCATATCGAAGACTGCAGCACATTCGATTTTGCATGAACATTTAGCTGCGAAAAAGACCTGTTCCCGATGGATTCCGCATAATTGGACCGAAGCTCAAAAAAGGCTGGTGTTAGTTGGTGTAAGGAAATGCTCAAAACAGTTGACCGAGGAACTACTAAATCTGTATATAACATCATAACAGGTAACGAAACTTGGATATATTCGTATGAACCGGAAACTAAGCAACAATCCACTGTTCGGGTTTTCCAAGATGAACCGAATCCCACAAAAGTTGGTCGTTCACGAAACACTTCCAGGAAAATGACCGCTTGTTACTTTGGTTGTACTGGACATGTCGCAACCACTGCTTTAGAGGTTTGAAGAACAGTTAACGCTGAATGGTATACAACAATTTGTTTGTCAGAAGTCATCGACGAAATCAGGAAAATCAACCGAAAACGTCGCATCATTTTTCATCATGACAATGCCAGCTCTCACACAGCTCATCAAACAATTGATTATGTTTTTTTTTAATTATTTATTGCAAATTTACAATCTACTCAAGTAAACTACAGAGTAATAAGTAAATAGGATGATATTATTGCAGGTGGCTTGAGTTGGGCACCATCCATTGATGGGTCACCAGGATTATTCAGTCAGATCTTCGGGCCATTGCCTTTTTAGTCTTCTGTTAACTAGCTGATGGTGGTTGAGATCAGCTATTAATTGATTGTTGTGGTTTAAGGTGCGATCACGGCTATTTGTGGCTGTGGATTTGATTACTTCATTAACGTATGGGATTCCAAAGTCATTGTGCAGGGTCTGGTTGCTGATGAACCACTCAGCATTAGCTATTGAATGCAGAATCTTAGATTGGTATGCTTGTAGGATTTTGGTGTTTGAGGGTTTGCTGCAACCCCATAGCTCAATTCCGTATGTCCATAGCACCGGCGGCGATAAGGGGCCCGCGGGGCCCGCTATGCGGGGGGCCCCAGCTCCAGAAGGGGCCCCTTTGGCCTCCTTGCTAGAATAAAATCTCCAAAATAAAACATTATGAATCAATGATTCATTCTACCAAAAGTTTACAGAACAATATAAGTTCAGCCTCTCCGTCGCTCGGACGAGTGTCGGCGTTACAATCACCAAAAATGTGTTTGTTTTGTCTCTATTCGCCGACCCGATAAAGTACAAAGAATAAATAGCAACTTGCGGGGCCGCCGCCGGTTAACTTTGGTGGGTTATTGAAATAGAAAAGCGGTAATGCCGACAAAGGCAAATTTAGCATATTAGACAAAATTTCGGTATTTCCAGATTTTATTGCCACATGTATGAATGTCCTGGATAATTTGGCGGGGGGGCCCCCGAATCCTTATCGCCGCCACTGGTCCATACGGTTTTTAGGATGACTTTATACAGTAATAATTTGTTATTCAAGGTCAGTTGTGATTTTCTCCCAATTAACTGGCAAAAATTGATTTGAACGCATGGAAAAGTGTATAAATCTTAAAGGCGATATTTTGAAAAGCAGTAAAGCAGCTTGTACAAAAAAAAAATTTTTTTCCTAGTTTTTGTAAAAACTTAAAAGGCTACCTTCGTAAATGACCTGTGACGATAATGCGATTTTAAGCCGATTCAATAATTTATTACGTAAGGATTATGTTGCAAGGGACAGCCTTGTCTCGCCTTATCAATTGGAACGGGCTCTACCTATGTCCTAGATTAAACTACATAAATGCATGCCTACTTCAAGTTCCCCCATAGCTCTATTACCAATAAAAAATTAATAACATAATCCAAGCTAAATACTTTGGAACTAATGTTACTAAACAATGTTCAAGCACCCAAAAACAATTCAACAGCTGGACAGCATTTAAATGTCCATCCTAAAATTAATTAGTTATGCTTAATGATCTTCTTATTATTTGAAAGTAAGTTTTGCTTCCAGATGGTATTCGCACACGGGGATCGAACCCACCCTAGTAATTCCAGGGCCGAGAATTCGGCAACTGGGGCCAGTCTTGGCAATAGAATCGGTTACATCAGAAGACGGAGGAGTTTATCGCTGCACTGCATCGAACGCTGGGGGCGAAGCCAGCGCAGAGTTACGACTTGTGGTGGCCACCACGGTGCACGTGGAAGTGACACCGCCCTTATTAAGTATACACATGGGGGGCAGCGCTGAATTTAGATGCCTAGTGTCGGCACAAGGTGGCCCTCATTTGGTGACGTGGTTCAAGGACGGCCGCCAGCTACCAAGCACGGGCAGAGGCACGAGCGAAACCCTGGTGGTCAATAATGTAGGGCGAGAAGATCGTGGAATGTACCAGTGCATCGTGAGACGATCTGAGGGGGATACAGCTCAAGCCTCGGCTGAGCTACAGCTTGGAGGTGAGTTTTAGACGAAAATTATATGCAAAAAGTTGTTTTGTTGGAAATTCAAGTGTCGTTGTTTAACTAACTTTGGAAAGTGTATTTATGTCGAACCGTATTTAACTGGGTCACGCATACAAGAGGAATTAAAATTCAGTAAGCTTTAGCAAAAATTTAACAATGAGCCGCGAGCTTGTTTACGCCATGTAAACATTAAAGCTGCAACAATCTCGTTGAACATGTAACGTTAAGCAAACACAAAAACAGTTAACGCATTATATTGTTTACACAGAAATTGATGAAAACTGAATAAATGGACCTGATGAAAAATTTAGTAGCTACCCATGTACTTAATACCAATATAGTTAGTATATAGATATAGTATGTTTATGTTTTAAACTATGACTCCATCAAATTTAATATGACATTTTTGCTATTGCAAATCTTTAATTAAAAAACAATACAGAGTCAAAGTTTGTATTTTTGAATTTAATTTTTTATCAATACTATATGACACTTTCGATGATAATTTAATCTCTCATAGCGCTCTTCCCATTAGTAACTGATTCTAACATATTAAATTACTTCAATATTATCCAACATCTAATACAGGAACTGTATTTACAAGTAGTTTGTATGTTAAAATGTTAAAAGTTATGACACTGACAACTCGAACATTTTCATCTTTTTCGTGAATCGTTGCGATTGTTCTTCCATTTGGCCATGTATTTCTCGTATTATGGGGATCTACCATACAATGATTACTGATTCAGCAATTTGTACTTGTACTTTCCTATCTCATTTACTTCGTTGTATAAATGTATTCTTGCATCCACCTCTTCGATAAAGTCTTATATTCTTTTTTCTACAGCTGTCAAAAAAACGTGACATTTATGTATCGCTGTCTAGTTGCAAAGTTTGTCATTTTTGATTAATGAAAAAAAAATATTTTTTTGTATACGCTCCCAAAATGAGCTATTTTACGGACTCATTTCAGTCCGTAAAATGAGTCTTTTTCGGACACTATCCCA
>JABXWE010017639.1:0-20147 GCA_014611495.1 Limonius californicus
CCTCCAGCATTCAACATATCTAAAGTTTGTTGGCAAATTCTAACACGTTCTGCTTTTTGTATGTCTGTCAGATGATGGGGTACAAACCGACTTACAACCTTTTTAAATGTAAATGTTCGTGCAATATTGATCTCACTTGCGAGGATCCAACCTTCAGTTTGGACTCTATCATGGCGTAGGTAATTCGGTTGTCCTCTTCCACCATCTTGTTCACTGCAGCAATATTTTCGGGGTTAACAGCAGTTAAAGGCGGGCCAGCTCCTTTTCTGTGTACAACCGAGTTGCAACCTCGTTCAAATTCTTTATACCACCTATAAACCGTAGCTAATGATGGTGCGAGATCCCCAAACGCCGATTTCAAACTTTCCTCACACTCATACGCGCGCAAGCCTTTCTTGAAATCATAGTAAATCATTATCCGAAAGTTCTCTCGTGACAATTCCATTTTTTCGATAACAGAAGCTTATTCAATTGGATGTTTCTCAAACACTATTCAACCGAATTTCACAAACTAAACTGAATTGACAGATAAAAGAATGCACTATTTAATAAACAACAATTTGTTTTGCATGGTTAACTAGATTTTTCTATTCTCAATAATTGTAGCTTGGCCCTCGTATAAAAGTAATTGAAGTGTTCTATATTGGATACCAGCATTAATTGTGAGGGAAGCTGTAGGAATCACTTTGTTAGCGTTCCAGGAATGCGGTGATCGATGTCTGGAGAGAGAAGATCTGCATCGAAGATGAATTTATGCTAGCGTTTGTATTTCCGCGTTCAACAATCAGCGGATTAAAGATAAATTCACAATTATTTTATGTATGTATTTGTGTTATTCATTATTGTAATTAGATGACTATCTTTGGAGAAGCTACGATTATCAAGATTTTATTAGAACCCTGAGATTTTTCTTATAATAAATATGCTGATGTAAAGTAAAATTTCATTTCTTTGTTGGATATATATTTGATTTAATTTGTATTATGGGCGCAACCAACGTGAAGGTTTATTATTGAATTATTTATTGTTACTAAATTACATAGCAATATATATATATATATATATATATATAATTTTTAATTACAACAGCAAATTTTTAATAAATCAAGTTAGTAAAGCGTTATATAACAAAATCATCGCTATCATCACTATAATCGAAGTCTGAATCCAAACTTAAAGTAATTCTCCTTCTTTAAGTACTTTATCACTTACGAGACGTAGCGATCTTCTCTTATTTGCTTGTGTTGCGCGTTAAAAGTGCCACAGGCATAAAGGACCTACAGTTTAACGTGTGCTCCAAACCACGGGAGGTGTAAACACGTCTACTCCAGACAAGATTTACTATGTAGAATGCCTCACTGGTTTGCCATTGCCTTGCGAGGGAGAGCGGCCCCTAAAATTCACATGTTCCGGTAGGTACTGGGAATTAAATTCAGAACCTTATGCGTAGAAAGCTAACACGCTAACCTGTAGCCTACGACAATTGAATTTATTTCTTCAATCACACGTTCACGCTCCCACCACTCTTGATTTAATTTTTCAGCGTGGTCAACGGTTTTTTTCCACATTTCAGACGTAATGACCTTCATAATTCAATTTATGATTTGACATAATGGCAAACAAAAATAAATTTGTAGATTACACGACACCAACTAGTTGCTAAAAGCCAATAAATAGTATTAAGCCGCTGGAGTTTTTATACTCCTACAAATGATCATTCGAACTGCATTATTGCAGTAGTAATGGGATGAGTATGATGGATAACGTAATTAGGGAATCGTTGGTGGATAGACTCATACAAACCGAACAAACAATTTCAAGCTTAAATAGAAAGCATTTTAAGTTGAGTCACAATATAAGTAAGATAATATATTTATTATTTCATATTGGTAGTATAACCTTGCCAGTTAAAGTTATATTTGATAATTTAGATGATTGTAGAATTAATTATATAGTAAATTTCGTAAATGTTGAAAATGAGTAAAAATGACTACGGTACTGGGCAGCATCTTTTAAGTAAAATTTATCAGCGAACGGACAGGTCGATGTTTAAGTTCGTACAATTTTGTGTTAATCTGGTAGCCAAGTAACACGAAAGTCAGTCGGATTTTTTTGTTTGCGTTAAACTGTATAACTTTTACTAAAACCTGTTTTTCTACAGTTAATTACAACTCAACAAATCAGTTCGCCCCAGAGATATGGAGGTACTATATCTAGGTCTACTGCCGTATACACCAGCTCCGGTTCCGTTGCCCGTGCGTGAACCGTCTTATACCATACTAAGCTTTTATCAAGTCTGGTGGTTCCCCTTGATCCCATTCTTCACGGTTTATCCGTACTTCGAAGGGTTTGTTCTTGCCTTTACTTGTGTAATTTGCAAAAATATACCCATAGAAGAAAAATGAGCTCTTTCCAGTCATACTTTGATACATGTTGATACTATCTTTTTCTTTTTCTGTTTTCTTCGTGCAATCTATAGTATGTCCATCGATGACGACACCCAACTTTCATCCCTCGTTTTGCTTATCAACGCACGGTTGCCTTTGGATTTGAAGTCATAGACGATCTTCGTTAGAGGGTTGTTTGTTATTTCGCATTGTTCTCTCACGTCACGTGGTTTTCTATTCTGTCCA
Source organism: Limonius californicus (assembly GCA_014611495.1). Classification (NCBI taxonomy): domain Eukaryota; kingdom Metazoa; phylum Arthropoda; class Insecta; order Coleoptera; family Elateridae; genus Limonius; species Limonius californicus. Next base: position 2,634 of record JABXWE010017639.1, read on the forward strand.
TTCTCGTATTCCCCGAAATTTAATATGAATCTCTTGAAATATAGAAAATATAATCAGAGATTCGAAATCTACATAAAAAAGTGATATACTAATACTGAAATCTCGACAAATTACATCCTCGCAGATAATAATAAAATTATCCATAAAAAATTAAAACTAAAAATTTCGTTATTTTCCATTTTTATCTTTAAGTAGTTCTTGAGAATCTCTATCTCTTACCATTTACCTGAAGAGATCGTGGACACACTATTTAGGGGTGATTACGATTAACAGTCGCGGATCCAGATAATATTCTCAGAGGGAGTAAAAATAATTATATTAACTGAAATTTAATAATATACAGAGTATATCAGAAATAGGTACAAATATTTAAACCAGTAACAGATTTTCTCAAGTAGAATTCAATGGTACTATTCATTTTTCAAAAATCATTAAGTTTATTTTTTTGAATTAAAAAATAAAATGAAATTTTGTTTGAGAACTGCTGATGATACATAGAAAATGCATTTAAGCTGTAGAAGGTTATTACCTAATTGTAAAGTAAATCCGAAGTGACAAACCCGTAAAAACGTGTCTGGCGTGTGATAACAACAGACTGAATAGAAATTACTGACCTACCTAATAGTATTGATTTGTGGCAGGTGATAAGAAATTTTTTTGCACTTCTATCTTACTCTCCTTTGCATAACATGTCTTAGAACTCAAATTATTGTTATTGTCCTGCGGTACTCAAACAATTTTGGGTCAGATTTTCAATTATTACTTTCTCATATCTTAAGGGTCCCATTTCCAAAGAAATGTTTTTTATAGTTTGTCTATATTGTAATTTAATATTTATACCCATTTCTGATACACCCTGTATATATTTCGTTTCACAAAAATAAGAATTTACAAAAATTGAATATTTTATTTAGATAGATATAAAAGACCGAAAGCTCAGGGGGCTCAGGGAGGATAATTACCCCCATTACCCTCCCCTTGTATCGGCGCCTCTTACGATAATGCGACTGTATCTTCGATTATGTTAAAACGCTACAATTTTATTTTGTTTCTGTTTTTAGACATATGTATATCAGGCATTAGTTGAAGTGTCTTCTTTATTAATCAAGATAAGCATATAAATCTTAGAATAAGTAACCGAGAATAGAACTCTGGACATCATGCGTTTACACCCACTCATTTATACTCCATCCCTTCTAGTTTACCGAAATTATTCTCCGTCTTGTTTGTTGCAATCCGGCTTTCTACGCGTTTTGAAAGATAAAAATATTGATAAAAATGTGAGGGCAACGGTATATAAAATTTTAATAAAACCAATAATCACCTATGGAAGTGCAGCCTGGATAATGACCCAGAAAAGTAGACAGATTAGGCAAATTTAGGAGGAACCTTCTGTGAAAGATTTATAGACCAACCACAGAGGGAGATAAGTGTAGAAAAAGATGAAACCACGAATGATACGAATAGTTCAAAGAGGTAGATGCAATAACGTTCGTAGGGTTAGGAAGACTAAGATGGGCAGACCATGTGCGACGTATGAATGAAACCTTCTGCTTGACAGATGACACGACACTAAATTAGATTAAGAGTGCAGATCTCGTTAATGCTAATAATCGTACAAATCAAAAGGCAGTGACGGCTAAGTGGCATATTATTTGCCAGAATCATCCAATAGGGTTACTAAAAATGGAATTCTGCAACATCAGAATAGCTCATTGTCGCACACTGCTGTGTCAACTCTTCAAGGTAGGTCGTATTCATACTCTTAAACCCGACTGTCGTGTGCCACATCACTGACACGTGGTGATGTGGTGGGCATGACGCATGACGCATTGGACAACCACATTGTTACCCCTTGTACATTGAAACGCAGGTATCCAATTATCTAAAACGAGAATTGAACTTCTGACCTTCCGCACCGGAGTCCAGTTATCTAACCACGAAACCACACTGGCACTTTAAAACTATTATAAGGGAAGGCAAACTATTTTGAACATATTTAAAATAAAAGTTTAAAATTGATAATATAATAATAAAGGCTTAAAACAAAATGTTAAGACAAGCTAAATCGAAACACCTTAAAAATTTGCCTCGCTAGTACATAATATTATCGATTTAACCTTAATTTGCTTTAGTTTTATTTAACCAACGGGTGTACCATTTTCAACCTGAGAATTTGAATTTGACGCTATTTTCTCACGGTCTAACCAAAAATTCATTTGTTTGACATTTATTAACTAAAGACCAGGCAAATTTATCATGTGGCGCTTCAGCACAGAAGAATTTATAAAAGTATTGCTAAACTTTTACGAAAATTTCGGTACTGTTGTAAATACGATACGTAAATAAAAAACCAGCCTGACCGTGTCGCAACATGGTTACATTAATTGGGGTGCGATCCAACGTCTCTAAACTTTTTCTGTTGAGGCTTTGTAACGGACTTGTAATCGGCTAGCTCAAGAACAACATTTGTCTAGTTACTGAAGAAATTCGGCTGCAATTGTGTGAAAATGTATTGAGAAATTTCCCATGTTTCTGTTAATATGTAAACGAATCAACTGTCAATTTTTCCTAAATAATGAGTTTTATTCAAAAAACAAAAGCGCAAGTTCTAAATGGAGCACCCTTTATGCCATTTGAGCGTAATCTACAATCTAATCATTCTACAGTACCGTCGCATTGTTCAAAGCAACGTACAAAGCACTCGTACATATCTGACTGATCAAAATTAATGATTGCGTTCGCGAGGCTACACCTATCCTCTCATTTCGTTGACGTAATATTTTATTTTCACTTTCGTATGCCAGAGGTACAGGGAAAGTATTGATTTGGTGAAACATATAATTTGATTTTAACGAATATATCCGGATCTGAAATCTATGGCTTTTCATGGGTGCGTGGGTGGCTGATATCTCCGAAATATCTAGCCCAATTTTTATGAATTTGACAGCTGAAAATTTAATATTCAGACTTAGAATCTAATCTAATTTACGCAAACTTTAGTTAAACGTTAATAGTAGAATCATAATGTGCACAACCAGTTTTAGGATTAGAACAGAAAGAAGTATCTTGTATATACACAGGGTGTATCAGAAATAGGTACAAATATTAAATCCGATGATAGATTACAATATCTACAAACTAGAAAAAACATTTCTTTGGCAATGGGACCCTTAAGATATAGGAAAATAATAATTGAAAATTTGACCTAAAATTGTTTGAGTACCGCAGGATAATAACAAAAATTTGAGTTCAAAGACATAGAGACAACTACAAAGGAGAGTAAGATAGAAGTGCAAAACAATTTCTTATCACCTGCCACAAGCCAATACTATTGTAGGTCAGTAATTTCTATTCAATCTGTTGTTATTATCACAACCCAGACAAGTTTTTACGTGTTTGCCACTTTGGATTTACTTTAAAATTAGGTAATAACCTCCTACAGCTTAAATGCATTTTCTATGTATCATTGAATTCTACTTGAGCCAATCTATTACTGGTTTATATATTTGTACTTATTTCTGATACACCCTGTATATTAAATACAAGTATGTAATGACAAACAGTTCAATTATATTTGATAACACAAAATTAACAGAAAAAGTTAATTGGCAAATAAACATATGAATTAAATATATACATAGTTTTAAAGAAACCAAATATGTATATAATAAAAGCTGAAGGAAACAATTCGTAATGCTACATGATGATTCTAAACATGTGCGAAAGGCTTTAACTATGTATAGCGTAGCATTTTTAATACCTAAATTAGAGTTTGCTTCAAGTTATATCGTTATTGTCTCACCTCAGGGTGTCTGGTAATCCTTGGTTGACATTTAACGAAGTGGTAAATGCAGGTAAAATAACAGACACGGCTTTACGAAGTTCAAGGTTTTCAAATTTCCATTTTATTTAGGTACAAATATTTATTTACACTTTTTAATAATAATAAAATTACAGCATAGAATTATAATTACATCGAATAATAAATATATTTTTTTCTGGCGTATCTATTTTACACTGAGTGAATTGTCTGTCCAACTTTTCTGGACAATATCGTGGGAGTCGTACCAAGTTCCGCCTAAGTAACATACGAGGGCTGTTCTCTTTCTGCTGATGCTATCTAGCAGACTGTGATATTTGGAATCAAATTTTGCTTGACATTTTATCGTAGTTGTTTACAAGTTTGATTATAGTGAACGTTGTCAAATATACTTGAAGGTTTTTAAAATACATACTTTTATAGTAATCCTTTCCCCAGAAATTGAATATAGCATTATCGAGCTGCGATTTTTTACAATTTCAAGCGTAGCTTAAGCCGTAAAGAATATTTTGAGGAAATCAACCGAGTGTTTGGTAACAGGTCATGTTCCCTAGCTACCGTAAAGCGGTGGTACAATGAATTTCAACGTGGTCGACTTTCCTTCAATGACAATTTTCGAACTCCTACCCCAAAAATGGCAGTTACCGAAAAGAATATTGGTCGGTCTTGTACGAAACATGATTGAAGAGGACCGACATATTACTGCCAGGAGTATTCCTGCAACTTTACATATTGGTGTGAAAGCAACTGACACCATTTTACACAAACATTTGATGTCGGTTTGTTGATCGGTTCCAACAAAACCTGTTCGTGAAAAAAGCCGAAACAAAGAGATAGTCGCCACATTTTTTTGAATTACTGGACATGTTTCCACTCTAGCACTGGAGGATCGTCGTACTGTTAATTCTGAATGGTACACTACAGTTTGTTTGCCTCAAATTCTCCTAAATGTTCGCGAAAAACGTCCAAGAGGAAGGATCATCTTGAATCACGATAAGGCTCGGGCGCACACTGCTGCTCGAACGACTGAGTATTTCAATGCTCAAAACATTGAAATAATGGACCATTCGCCCTATAGTGCAGACCTAGCACCTAATGATTTCTTTTTATTTGCGCGTGGAAAGAATAAGTTACGGGGTTGACGTTTTCATCGACCGAAGAAGCGGTTGACGCATTTAAAAATGAAATAAATAACCTAACGCGGGAAGTTTGGAGAAAATATTTTGAAGATTGGTGTTTACGGATGCAAAAATGCATTGACTGTTGAGGGGAATACTTTGAAAAATGATAAATAAATGTGTTTTGTGAATAAATTGTGTATTGCTTTACTAAGTTTACTAAGAAACAGAACAGCCTTCGTATATTTCTATTTCCTTGGCGATATGTTCTTATGTTTTGCATTTACTAACGACGCCATGCTTGTAATCTGTTTGATTCCACAATAACTTGACGCTTGTTTATAGTTTTCTATTTAAATCATATACGTTTAGTAATTCATAGCAATATACTACAAGTTTAACCGTAAAGAAGTAGTTTTCCCGATATATTTGATATATTTTTCCCGCCAAATTAAATGTTCGCTATCAGTCCACGGTGTCCGCATTTTTAAATAAAGAATAAATAAATATCTTGTTCGCACAGAAGTCAATAACTGACATGCTTTGAGCTGTTTACTTCTCAAGTTATAAAATTATGTCATTAAGGCAATGATCTAATCTAATCTCTGAAAAGTAGCTTGTTACTCAAACAAGCTAATGAAGGAGCTTAATTTTAATACATTGTTTCCTACTTTTAACATACATAAGAATAGTGCAACTAAACAGGGTAATCTTAAATTATGAATGAAAAATGGAGAATTTAAGCTTCTTGCTTGAGTCACAACCCCTAGGTAACCTCAGCCTCTTCGTAATATGTAAATTTACCTGAATGCTGCCTGTGCGTTAAGCCAAGTTACAAATATCTTGTAATTCCTTGTTCTACAAGAACCTTTTTCAAGATGATAACGGTATAATTCGAAGTAGACTATACCTAGTAATATTTTTTCAAATTCTCCGCCATTACGACGATATACGCCTTCAAAGGTTTTTTACATCAATTAACAAAAATTTACATTTCTGCTTCTTGTCCCAGTTTGATAAACTCAGTTGTTATTGAAAGGTAACACAGCCCATGCTTAATTTCCACTGAAGAAAAATGTACAATTTATTGTGAAACATGAATGAAATCATACCCAGAAGTAAAAATTTTGGTTTAAAAATTTAAAAATTATGCATTATTTTAAATTTTTATTTCTATTCGAAACTCTTTTAGATAGCTCTTTAAATATTCGATTTTTGATAGAAATTTTGAAGATCTGTTACTGGAAAACAGAATATCTACTAGTTCAAAAGCTTCAGAAGAAACTTCTGGGTCATATCTCATACATTTTTCGTTAATTTTTTCTCGACTGGAAATTACTTTTCTAGAACAAAGACGTTTATCACAATCGGACAAGAAACAAAGAAGCTATTTACATTTTAATGAATTGATGTAAAAATGCTGGGAAGCCTCATATATCCATAAGGGTACTAATCTGAAAAAACATTTAGGGTTTAAATAACTGCAGCTATGTATAGGTGGTTAAAGATTTTCGCACATCTGTAGAATTACCCTGTATAACACCGCTTTTCAATAAATTGGTTCGCTGTAGATTTCTATACACTGCTTTTTTCCGTGATTACTTCTAATGGGGTCGTTGATCTATTTTGTACAACATATAGCACCCACATTTAGTCATTATAAAACAGATGCCAACTCAAGCGGGAAAAAAAATTTAAATTTGACATATTAAAAATTACATTACAGCATGACGTCATGATCCTTCTTTCTGAGGACAGGTAGTACATGCTGTTATTTTGATATTTATAAGTTTACAATAACCGACTTTCATATGTTGGCGATGTGATGTATTTTTAGTTTCATGCTTACATATTTCATAGAGTTTGTATGGTCAGAATTTCTTTCCTCCATTTTTTGGATATGTAGTACCGAATTTTACTATCAATCACTTTAATACAAATCAGTAAACACCACTAATCACGTGTTCCGAACAAACGGACACCAACTTTAATATTAACATAAAAATGTTACTAACAGTAACAGAATCTGACTTTGCTTTCTATTCTTTCTTACAGGATAAATATTGAAACATAAGAAGTACAACAAATAAGAAAGAAAGAAGTATGCCATTTCACACGCCTGTGATGGAATATCTTTACATAAAAGAAAAAATGTAATTGTTATTTTGTAATCGATCAACAACATTAATGTGTTAATATTATAAAGTTTATAGAGCACAGGCTGTATACTAGAAACATGAATAATAATTTCTTTGTAAATGTAAAAAGTGGTCAACAAATATTAAAAGAGAAATAATAATAATATACATGCATTTAAAACAGAATAATCTTACTGTATCAACATTTTAAAGTCGCATTAACAAGCAGTTCCCAGGCATTATAAAAACATCAGCAACTGCACTTATATTATCATTTTTTTAAATAGATACTTTAGCGTGTTCTTGTTCATGTTCTCTTAAAATTGTTTTCATATTTAATTACTACTAATATAAAAATGCAATCAAATATAAAATCTCAAAACATTACATGTTAATTCTTAATAATGCGAAAGCTGTTCAAGAAATCGAAAGCTCAAAGTTTAGTTCCAACTAGAAACTGTTTCAAGGAAAAAACGATATAAAATTAATTCCATACAAGTAAAAGGTATTCTAGAAAAACTGTTTAGAGAAATCTTGCCTTTTATAATTATATAAAAAAAAAGGTATGACGGTAATAAACATCTTATACGTCTCATATAAAGTTTAATAATCTTGTTTACATTTAGTAATCACTTTCATCATCTTAATAACGGCTTAATACCAAATATTAGATCACCGCATATGTGCAAACACTATTAATTATTGAGTAATAAATTGTATCATCCTCTCACTATTGGGAAAACTGATTGCTCTAATATGAGGTCTATAAATTCATATTACTCCAATGTATCATCTGTATTACAGTAAATAGACGCATTTTGTATAACTTAACTCTACATGGTTTAATGGTATTGATTTCAGGAAATAATTGAATTTGATATTTGTTTGAACCTCTTGGGGCCCAAATGCAAAATGTCGATGAGGAACAGCAGAAATCATAAATACGGCGACTATGAAATATGTATTTATAAAAAACCCCGCCCCTATATTCACAACCAACATGTGAAATACACTAAAATTTGTGGCGTAAATTCAAACTGTCCTCAATCATTTACAATCACACTGTACATGAGATCTATTTTTAATGTAACTTTTTTCTGGATGCAAGACTATTATTGTTTTAGAGAATTCCGAATTTAAGAACCATTTAATGAAAAACTTTACATCGAGCTGAAATAAATTTTTAAGTTATTTAAGTAATAAACTTCAAGCATTACAATTTTAAAAAACTTTGTATTAATATTTTTACAAATTAAAAAGCTCTTAATCTTCCAAGAATATTTAAAAATTTTGAGTTATTCAGTAACTGTTAATCTAATTGACATAAACATTAAGTTCTTTAACAGCCCTTATTCATTAGAATTACAGATATAACCAAACATTTTAGGAATAAAATATATTTAAAAAGGTCAAATATTCAATTTTCAAATGAGTTCAGTAAAACTTTATGTGATAAAGGCTCAAACAGCTTAGAACCATTCTATGAAATTTTATAATATAGTGTTTCTGCCAGTTGTCATGAAGGAAAGGGAGAATATTAAATTGTGCTATAAATTAGGGAACAAAAAAACTAATAAAATGTTGAAAATTTTTTACAGTGATAACACCGTACGTCGTACTAATAACTAGTGTATTTGAATAGTGTTGATGTTCATGATTGTGCTAGAATTGATTGTCCGTAAGTCTTTAGAAATACTTATTCGATCTCAAGAGTTGATAAAATGGTCGTAAAAGAAAGACGAATGGCTCTCTGAATGATAGTAGATGAGTTTAACATCACTAAGGTGACGATTCGACAAATTCTACGTAACAATTTGTGCAAAGTTCAACTCACACAATCATATGAATAAGCAAACACAGACTTGCATATGGTTATGGTAAGTCATGTGTTTTAGTACGTCGTGAGACGAAATACCAGAGCATGCAGTAGATTGGGAAATCATCACCAAGACCCAAATGTTTCGTTTGCAAGCACCTCGAAACAAACCATTATTATTAACTAAGTCGATATACCGTCAGAATTTCTCTTCCTCTTCCTCTTCCTCTCCCTCTTCCTCTTCCTCTTCCTCTTCCTCTTCCTCTTCCTCTTCCTCTTCCTCTTCCTCTTCCTCTTCCTCTTCCTCTTCCTCTTCCTCTTTTTCTTCCTCTTCTTCTTCCTCTTCTTCTTCCTCTTCCTCTTTCTCTTCATCTTCCCCGTATTCTTTATATTAGGCTTTAAGTCTGTTCTAATCCTGAGTATCTTTCCATATCTTGAGAAGACATCAGGGCTCCTTCTTGCTCAAGGAGAAGGGTCTTGTGCCCATTCGACTGCCTAGTTTGTGATATTATTATTGAGATGTAATGGTTCCACTTCTGTTTTTCCCCATTTTCCCACTTCTTGTATCCCACATTGTCATTTCATTTCCTAATGTCTAATTCTAGCAGGCCTACTCTTTCCCACCATTTTTCCTTATGTTTGCTTTTATATTACTACTAGTAGTTGTTTTTATTTGTTGTGGCTGTTGGAGTTTCTATAGCATACATAAGTCATAACAGCTCATATAATGCTCTCATATATGCGTACTTTGGGTTCTATTTTCAGAAATCTTTTGCCCCATATGGTATCGTTTAAATATCCAAAAAATCTAAAAGCTATATTTACTTGCTCCTTATCTTCCATTGCTGATGTTTTGTTATTCGTTATTTGTATTGCTAGGTACATAAAGGATAGTACGTATTCGATTAATTTTCCTTGTATTTCGAGTTCATAGAGTGTCGCTTCTTTGCTCATTGTTAACAGTTTAGTTGTGAAATTGGATTAGTCTTTGCAGTTTATTCCCGGTATAGGCAACATATGCTGCACCGTCAACGAAACATATATTATTAAATTTTTTATTTCTCATTTTATAACCAAGTCTTTCTTTCATATCTTCAATTATTTATTTATTATGAGGTTAAGCAATACTTGGCAGAGTGAATCTTCATGTCTTACTCCCTTTGCTACAGGTATATCCTAAGATCTATTACCTTCAGTGTTTACTCTGTGTAACTGTTCGTATAGAAAATGTGTGCCTGAAATGTAAATAGTTAGTGGGCTAGAGGTCAGCGCGTTAGACTTCTACGCTGAAGGTCCTGGGTTCAATTCCCAGCACCGGAACATCGAATTTTTAACGGCCGTTCTCCCTCGCAAGGCAATGGTAAACCAGCGAGGTATTCTACCTACTAAATCTTCTCTGGAGTAGAAGTGTTTACATTTTCAGTGGTTCGGAGCCCACGTTAAACTGTAGGTCGTCTATGTCTGTGGCACTCTAAACGGGCAACACAGGCATAGGAGAGAAGATCGCTACGTATCGTAATAGATAATGCATTCTAAGAAGAAGATGTAGTGTATTGTTGAAGTGCTGAAGCACGTTTATCGGATATGGCCACAATTTCCAAGAACCGGTAATTAGTTGTTTTGGTACCTGCCTATTCTGCACTGATTATGAAGTAATTTCTCATGAAATATTCAGCTGACTTCGCACCAACAGGGTTTTATCTCTTTCCAGAAGAGAAAACTGTTCTCAAAGGAAATAGATTTCAGGACATAGAAGATATCAGGAAAAATTAGGATAGGATTAGGATTAGGATTATAAGCAGATTTCTTCAGCCGCCTTTGTAGACTGTTTCAAAAACTTCTAAATGGAGATTACTTTGAAGAAATATCAACAATTTTTCGTATTACTTAAATTGTGTTTTTTTCTATTGTGTCAGTCCACGTATTAAATTGCGAAGCCTCGTTGTATTTTCTCTGCGAGAAAAGCCCTTGAAATGAAGAATACCAGAAAGTTGTATATTGCATCACGGAATAAATTCTATTACACGAATCACTGTAAGTGTGAAGATAACAGTTTTCTGTATAACCAATTTTAAAAATGTAATTTTTTATGTAAATTATTGAAACTAACGGTAATGTGATGTAAGAGCTTGCGACAGGAAACTTGGGGGATCCTAATAGCATAGTAATAGTAAAGGCCGGGTAAGATCTACCATTCAAAATCAACCGGATTCAAATTTTCTGATAATTTAAGTAAAGATATGAGAATAATAAAGTATGTTTTAATTATTAGGTGTTTCAGTACGATCCCGAGACGTGGATTTGAAAATCACAAGCAAAACCCAAATTATGTCGTTTCCAAATATTCAAAATCTAAAACATACTGATTACCTTTCTCGAATGACAGGTATATAATGCATTCTATATTAAGGGTTTGAAGAGATTATTGCAGCACCTTTCTCGAATGCAAACGCTATTTCGTGAAAAGAGTGGTTGGTTCTTGTGTATGACAGTACGCCTGCCCAATGTCATTTTTTATGAAATAGGACGTGGTTGAGATCAATTACCCACCTTATGCACCTAATTCGACACCAGCAGACTTTTTCTCTTTTCAAAAATTAAAGATCTTCTCAAAGGGAAAGTATTTCAAGACATGGGATATATTAAGGGCCATGTAACCAACGAATTGAAAACAGTATCATCGGACGCCTTTCTGATCTTTTTGCCAGACATCTCACTGAGGTATTTACACCACACGATGACGCACCAAACCAAGAAATATCCGACTTTCTGAACGACAATCTGCTTCTTACAGAACCAATAAAACTAATTACTCCTACAGAAATCAAAGCAGAAATAACCCGTTTAAACAATAGAAAATCACCAGGTCCTGACCAAATTACATCAAAAATATTGAAAGAACTCCCAAAAAAAGGCATTGTAATGTTAACATATATCTTCAATGCCGTTTTAAGACTTCAGTATTGGCCAAATCCGCTAAAGATAGCGGAAGTAATCATGATCCCCAAACCCGGCAAAAATCCAAATCATGTATCTTCGTATAGACCCATAAGTTTATTACCAACCATCGCCAAACTACTGGAAAAACTACTACATAGCAGAATGAGCTCACTTTTGGACGAAATCCCGGATCACCAATTCGGATTCCGGCTTCACCACTCAACGACCCAGCAATATTACCGTGTCGTTCATGAAATTAATAAATCCTTGGAAATCAAAAAATATTGTACATCGGCTTTTCTAGATATAGGTAAAGCTTTTGACAAGGTTTGGCACGATGGTCTTCTCTATAAAATTAAGCGCTCTCTCCCTTCTCACTTCTACTTACTCAAATCTTATCTAAGCGATCGTCAGTTTAGAACCAAAGTAAATGGTGAAGTCTCTGACTCATTCACAATAAAGTCTGGAGTACCGCAAGGTAGCGTATTGGGCCCTCTGCTTTACTTACTATATACAGCAGACCTTTCTACTACAACTAATACCATAATCGGAACATTCGCTGACGATACAGCTATCCTTGCAAGCCACGAAAATCCTGTAACTGCAACTTCCTACCTACAAGACCATCCGAACATAATACAAAACTGGACCAACAAATGGAAAATTAAAATCAATGAATCAAAATCCACACAAGTAACTTTTACCCTCTTATCCTGAGAAAAAGTCGATGTCCAGTCCAGGTCCAGTCACCATCAACGACGCCTTCATCACACAATCTTCTGCAGTGCGATATCTAGGGCTACACCTAGACCAAAAACCTAACTGGAGGGAGCACATAAGAAAGAAGAGAAAGCAGATGGACCTGAGATTCAAGGAGTTATACTGGCTACTCGGAAGAAGATCACACCTACCACTAGAAGACAAAATTCTACTATATATAAAGTGATAATAATACCGATATGGACGTACGGCATCGAATTGTGGGGTTGTGCCAGTAAATAGAATATTTCTATCCTCCAAAGATCCCAATCTAAAATCCTACGTGAACTGACAAACACTCCGTGGTATGTGTCCAACCGAACGTTACATGACGACCTTCGCATTCCATACATCACCGAGGTCATACAAGAAAGAAGCAACAAATATCATGACAGACTTACAACACACAGCAGTCCTCTTATACGCCCACTTTTACATCCCCAAGGCAACAGAAGACTGAAACACCACTGGCCAAACGACATCAGATGAAAAAAGAAGAGGACTCCTCACTGGAAGAGGCCTCATCCCGACATATAAGGATTTTCATACTTAAGGTTCTATGTTAGCACATTAGCCTATAGAATAATTTATTCTGATTGCTAATTAATGTACAACAATAAAAAAAATTGGACGCCTTTGTCAACTAGTTTATTAAAGCAAGTGAAGATTACTTTAAGTAATCAGATATTTGTTGTTTTATTGTACCAGCCCGGAAATTAAAAACACCTATTTATGTAAACTCAATACATTGAAATTAGATGATTAAAACATTATTATCCTTTCTGTTATGGTGCTTTACGAGCAGCAAAATTTAACCAAGAACAATTTATACAATATTGTTATTCCCAAAGTTAAATTCCTCTGTTTAGTTGCAATAATATGCACTGTATGTACAGTTTCATATGGTTTCTTTGGTACAGAGACTGCAGAGTGCAGGTGTTACTTAACAGCAACCAAATTTGTTTGGCGGCTTGAAAGTAATGATTGCGAACAGACATAGAAGAGTTTGGTATTCTTCCTAGCGAAATATAGAGTTGTGTCAGTCAAATGGATGATTTATAATTCGTCAGTTTTTCCAATTTCCGGCAAGTTGCAAGTAAACTTCTCCGAACAAAATAGTTGTTAAACTTGTAATTGCTTTATCACACGTGATATAATATATCATGTTAAGGCAAAGTAGCACTGCAAAAGCCTAATTATAAATATGAAAACCTTGTTTGTCTTACTGTTTTACATTTCGCCACACCATACGGCATAGTTTATTGCTCATTAATCGAATTAGCTATGTTTGTTTTGCTTGATATTGGTGTGATAAATTGCTAATTTACGAGGTTTTTTTCCGGTAGACTCGTGCTGCTGATTAAAGATACCTTAACGCAATTCAAATTAATATCATGATCCATTAACTTTCAATTTACAAATGCATGTTTAACCAAGATGGCAGGTTGGAAGTTTGCTTGAATTTAAATGTTATGCCTACATCTGTAAAACAAATTATCCTTATTTCCTTTATTAGCAGGAATGAACAAGGTAGATGTATTTTACTTATTTATATTTTCGGGAAAATGAAGTGAATTTGATATGAAAATATTGTAATTTAAAGTGGGTGATAAATGTCACATTCCGGTAAAAATATCAGAGTAGCCCCTCCTGGAAACTTTTGATCATCAAAGACGATTCATTTGTGTTTAAATGTTTTCTTTAAATCTGTAACACCGACCATCGTTCAAAATAAAAAAGACATACTTACATAAATAAATTATTGGAAAATCTTCGTAGTTTAAAAAAAATGTATATCTTAATGTCGCTGAAAATAGGAAAACCATACCCTTGAATAAGCCACATCGTTCTATAACAGACGTATTTCTTATCATTTCCAAGATCCCTGTAATGTATCTTCTTACAGCAGTCTGTCTACATCGCTGTTGGGGATTTCGTAAATTCCTGAAGCTTCCGTTTGTCCAAGAATCGATGATGCATTGCGAGTTGCGAAATGTAACCCGGCTTTCCACGTCAGTTACCGTGATTGACAGAAAATCCCTTTTAACTCTACGTTGATGAACATAATCCGGATGGAATGTAGCAGTTTTAGCTCCAATTCCCTTTTCGTAGTCTCTAGATTACAGTTTATTTTCATTTTTCGGCAGTGTTTCGTACAGAGATTTCGTTTAAAAAGATTTCTTCAATAAAAGCCAATAAGAGAAATGTTACTTAATAATTTACCCATCGAGAGTTGTAAATCCATCGCAACATATTCATTTAATCAGTGTGTTACGGGGCAAACGAACTTTTTCGTCGACCCGCAATAGGAAAGATGGAAGTGCCTTCGGCTTAGCTCAGAGAAGTAGGGGTGGTTCACGAGAAACGCTTAAGGGAAGGAAATCGAACGTAGTTGTGTACCGAGTGAGTCAAAATTAGTGGGTGCCACCTTCCAAATCACAGCTGATTTCATGTTCTCGTGGAAGGCCAAGAAGCCTACAGCTTACGGGAGTCCAACGCACCTTTATTGTGGCTCCTCCTGTATATAAAGCTTACAAAGTTCATGCACAATACAATACACAGAATTTAGAGATATGGAAAATTTTAAGACAAATATAACTCTATTGCTTGAAATTGTTTAACACATATAGTACAAGGAAATACTACCAAAATGGTATTAATTGTGGTTTAATACAAGAGTAGTAGGAACGTTCAAACAAAGGGCTCACCGCCAGTGGCTTGCGATATTTACTTTAGAGGACAGGTCTACGCAGCCAGCGACGTTTGTTCACAGAAATTAATTAAACCTATTAAGTAATAATAGTAATAACTAATAGCAACTGGCGATTGAAGGTCACTTTGAAAAAAAAGGTTCAGCACTTTAAACCACTCAAATGAATCTCGGAACAAGTTTTCACAATAACACAATAACAATTTGTTACAGGCCAATCGAGCTTTTTCGACGATTCGTAACTATCTTGATGGAAAAGGGCCTACAGCTTAGCTCAGAGGAGTAGGGGGAGTTCGTGAAAATCGCTTATGGGAGAAAATCTTTAGTTGTGTACAGGGCGAGTCAAAATAAGTGGGCGCCACCTTCCAAATCCAGCTGATTGTAGGTCCTCCTGGAAGGCCGAGAAGCCAACAGCTTACGGGAACGGGACTTACCGTGATTGTTGTGCCTCCTCCTATATATTTAAAGCTTGCAAATTTCTTACACCAGCAAGTACAAAAGACACAATAAGAGACAGTAAACTTTAAAACACATATAATGAAATGGTTAAAATATGACAGTACAATAAAATGACACAAATTATAACGCAAAAGGTTTGAATTACAGAATTTTAATTCTTGAATGTTCAGAGAAACTCGCCGCCACTGGTGCAACGGGATTTACGTTCTGCATTTAGTTATAAAACACCAGTGACGCTGAAGTTCACAAAAATAGAGTATAATCTAGTAGTTTTATTATAAAACAGATTAACACAAATGGCGACTGAAGGTCATTTTTTTCTTGCAATTACATGAAGTCAAATTTGAAGTCTGCAACTTAACGCGAGCGAAACAACTTGTTTGTCACAACACAAAACTGAAAGTTTTTACCTTGAATTCCGGTGGATGGCTTAAAGCGAGGCAAGCACAACGGCGGCAATTTCCGGTTGCGGGATCGAAAATAATAAAGGGGCAGGAAGACACGTTCTTCGGGGCAGCGTTGGGAGCGATGTAGCTGTTACGTCCCTGGAAAGGGCCAAGCTGGTTTCAACTAGGCCAGCTAGCGTGGAGACAGAAGCCAGGCTTTTTCGGGAACGAACCAAATTCCAGCAAAACACTTGCACGATTTCTTTATTTCCTTTTTACGTCACAAAGATCCGAACTAAATTCGACAGGAGCAATTATAATCTTTAATTGTCCAAAACCAAGGCGTACATTTTGCTATCGCTTATATATATATTGCCATGATATTTATGTTAAATTAATCTAATTATTATTAAATATATGTTAAATGTCTTTATAATTCCTTAAACTAAACAAAGAATGCCATCGGAAGGTCTTGTAGATATGTAAAAAGGATATTTATTATGTTAAATTCCATATGTTCACCTGAAATGTAGTTTAGGTAGATTATTTATGTCCTAATTAATAATAATTAATGAAATATTATAGTTAAAAAAGTCTCTATAAACCTGTTTATGATAAAAAGTGTTTCCGATACTTTTTACGATGCTTCAATGTAGGAATTCTATTACGCCATGTATGATTTGGTAGTGTTTGACTATTTGTAATCCTGTGGGGTGATTTGTTACTCGTTGTGGTTGATGATGTAGATCTCTTTGAACTGTAACGGAGCCCTATAATTCAATAATAGTAATTAATTTATGTAAATAATTTAAATGTATATAATTTTACTACAACATGTTTTGTATAAGCAAAATTAGTTGAAGACTGTACCTAGGAAGGTTTTTGTTAGGTTTGTTTGATAATTTGTGTTATTTGTGTGGATATATTTGTGTTTGATTAAATTTTGAATTTTTAGGTTATGAGGTAGTATTTAGTTATTTACTTCGAATAGATTGGATTTATAGGATGTTTATGTGTTGCTTAACTTGCGTTGTAATCGTAGAATTGTGTTATATGGGTTTTTATTAGGTATATCAATAATTTTAGTTTAATTAACAATATTTTGAAAAATGTAAAATTTGTGTAATTTTGAATATTGGCTTGTGGGATGTCTATTTATAGATATTAATTCAGGGATTCTGATTCTGGAATTAGTTTTTTGATAGGTTTAGGCATAAGCTTTCTATCCATAATTTTAAATTTATTTATTAACGCTTCACTAGTTTTTGTTTTGAAAATTCCGTTCTTCATTTTATTATGTTACTTGGTTACGATTCGATTTTGTCAGAATTTCAGAGGTATCTGGCAGAAAATAATTGCTTCAGT
>JABXWE010017640.1:0-30973 GCA_014611495.1 Limonius californicus
AAATCAAAATAGCATCAACATTAAATGCTGCTACTGAAAACATCGTTGGTCAAAAATTCCGGCGCCAAAAATGGTGCCCACAAAAACATAGCTACGTTAACATAGTTGCAACTAAAAATAGGGGTAGCTAAATAGTACCTCACCAGGTAAGAATGTCGCCACTAAGAATCGCTCTATCAAAATAGTGTCGAATAAAAATAAAGTCGACAAAAATAACACGATTGAAAACAGGGCCCATCAAATTGCCGCCAGTAAAAATTTCCGCAACCAAAAATAGCGTTGTTAAAAATTGTGGACATAAATAGCGCCAATTAAATTAGTCTCCAGGCAAGGACATCGCTCGTAAAAATAGCGCCTATTAAAACTAGTTGCATTAATACAGTTGTCCCTAAAAAAATGCTAGGTTAATAGTACCAGTCAAATACATAGCCAGGTTATAGTATAGCCGTCAAAAATAGCTACAACAAAATAGCGCTGAGAAAAACTGTTGCGAGCTAAAATAGTGTTTATCAAAATAGCAACAGCCTTAAGTGCCGCTACCAAAACTATAGTTGGTCAAACATGTCGGCAGCAAAAACAGTGCGAACAAAATAATAACTGCGTCAACATATTTGTAACAAAAATAGCGCTAACTAAGTAGTACCAATCAAATACTGTCGCATAAAAATACAACGGATAAAAATAGCACAATCGAAAATACAGCCCACTAAATTAGTATCAGCGAAAATACCATAACCGAAAATAGCGTTGGTCAAAAATGTGGTCGCTAATCAAATATATCTCCAGTCAAGAACATCGCTAGCAAAAATAGCAACTATAAAACCTGGTTGCGTTAATACATTTATCACTAAAAATATATCGCTAGGTTAGAATATGGACGTCAAGAATTGCTACATAAAAGTAGCGCTAAGAAACACTGTCGCAAGCAAAAATATCGTCCATCAAAATGGCATATGCGTTAAATACCGCTACCGAAAACATTGTTGCTTAAAAATTTCGGCACCAAACACGGTGCTCTCAAAAAATAGCTACGTTAACATAGTTGCAACTAAAAATAGTGGTAGCTAAATAGTACCAGTCAAATACGTCACCAGGTAAGAATGTTGCCACCAAGAATAGCTCTATCAAAATAGTGTCGAATAAAAATGCAGTGGACAAAAATAGGACAATCGAAAATAGCGCCCATCAAATTTGTCTTCTGACAAGAACATCGTTCGCAAAAATAGCCCCTATAAAAACTGGTTGCGTTAATACAGTCACTAAAAATAGAGCTAGTTTATCAGTACCAGTGAAATATATAGCCAGGTAAGAATATAGCAGCCTAAAATAGCTATATCAAAACAGCACCGAGAAAAGCCGTTGCGTGTAAAAATAGCATCAACATTAAATGCCGCTACCAAAACTATCGTTGGCCAAAAATGTCGGCACCAAAAACGGTGCCAACAAAAAAATAGCTGCGTTAACATAGTTGCAACTAAAAATAGCGGTAACTAAATTAACCGTGTTCAAAAACTCCCACGTTTATAGTAGGCTGTGCATCAGTTATGCGTCGGTAAATGTATGTCGCTTCATAACCAGCTGCCGAGCCGCAAACACCTGATGTTTTGAGGTTATCTAAATAATTGTTATTTGACAGTTGATTACTTGTCTCTCCTGTAAGTAATTAGTTCCAAAATCGCATTATGTACTAAAAATTATTTCTTGTAGGTAGAATTTGCGCATTACAAAATGGTGTTTTCGTTAGAACAGAAAAGTTCCTCGTTTATAACCTCAATTTATTTTGACGTTTATTTTGGTTCATGTTTAAGTAAAGACATACTGTGTCTCTTGTTTTGTTAACTCATGACCTACTCCAAACGTACTAGTTTTTGAACACCCGTTAGTATCAGTCAAATAGTATCGAGTAAAAATACCACCAACAAAAAAGGACAATCGAAAATAGCGCCAATCAGCTAAAAATACTGCAACCAAAACTAACGTTGGGCAAAATTGCGGTCTCCAACAATAGCGCCAATCAAATTAATCTCCAGGTAAGGACATCGCTAGCAAAACTAGCGTTCTCAAAAAACGGCGCATATAGAAACTGGTTGTTTTAATATATTTGTCACTAAAAATAGTGCTGGTTTAATAGTACCAGTGAAATATATAACCCGGCTAGAATATGGCCGTCAAAAATAGCTACATCAAAATAGCGCTTAGAAAAACTGTTGCGGGCAAAACTAGCGCCTATCAAAATAGCATCAGTCGTCAAGAATAGCGCGGCGAAAAAATACCGCCAGGAAAAAAGCGGCAGCAAAAATATTATCTAGCTAAAATACAGCCGACAAAAATACCACCATCGAAAGTAACGCCCATCAAAATAGTCACCGCAACCGAATCATTGAAATAGACCTCTAGGTAATGATATAGCTAGCAGAAACAACACCTATAATAATAGCTACGTTAAGATAGGTGTCACTAAAAATAACGCTAGCGAAATAGTACAGTTACAGATATATGTCACCAGACAACAATGTCGCCTTGAATACAGCTCCACCAAAATAACACCGGAAAAAATATCAACGCCAAAAATTGTGCAGGAAGAGCACATTGTTAAAATATAATAACAATAATAGTAACAGTTTCTCTTTATAGTGCCGCAACGAAACATAGTGCCAGTAAAAATAGCATCTATTTAAAATATAATAATAACAATACTGACGATAGTCACTACGCTTAAGGAAAGCAGCAAGATTTAGTATTTAAAATATTAAAATATAGCCCCTAAAAATAGTTCCATTAAATATATTGCCCATCAAAATAGTGCCAGTCAGAAATACCTTATCCGAAAATAACGTTGGTCAAAAATGTCGTCACTAAAAATAGAATCAATCAAATATATTACTCGGTAAGGGCATCGCTATCAAAATCAGCACTGTAAAAAAAACGCCCCTAAAAACTAGCAATAATTTATTTCAACGTTTCTGTTTTTTATCAGCTCAATTTTTCACTGGTACTATTTTTGATGGTTACTATTACTGCCTGCGACACTCTTATCTGCCGCTATTTCCAATTAAGCTATTTTTGGCAGCGATTTCTGTACAGGTGCTATATTGCTTCAACTATAGCTGTAAAGGAAATATTTTGAGGAAAGGTATCTCTAATGACGCCGTTGCTGCTGGCAACACTCAGCTATGGATACTGTTTTTGGCGGCGACCTCTATTTCTTGAGTAATATTTTTGAAGACGCTATTTTCTAGTCGAAGTTTTTGATGTAGCTATTTTCATATTTTTTTTGATGCCATTTTTGGCGGCGCTCTTTCTGATGGGCGATTTTTCAGCAGTATTTTTGTCGGTGTATGCTTCTATTTTGATAGTACTAATTTTTCTGACTACATTTTGACCACCGCTATTTTTGCAGGCGCTATTTTCATGACGCTATATTGAGGCTCTGGTTTCGAAAAGGTATATCGAATACTAGTCGGTCTTCTAGAACTTACCATCGACCGTGTACACCAAATATTTCGAAGACGCTACCTTATTAAGGTTTTTTCAATAATTATTTGGTATTGCATAGTTGCATAGATTTTTATTATACTGACAATCTCGAAAAGATCGATTCCATGGAATAGAAGATATTTTCTGGAATAAATATATAAAAAGCCAAGCTTTTAATGAAGACCTTGTAATGCCTGAAACGACAATTTATTATGAGGCTTGTTGAAACCCATCTTTGATCAACTTAACCTTGAAAGCAAATGCAATAATTCAAATGACGTTTGTTAATGTTAGTAGTGTTAGTAAGCAACATGCAAATAAGTTTCTGGCGTTTGAATTTGATTCTGACCTTTAAAACTTCGATTTTGAAATGGCGTTTGTTGTTGAAAATCCGTCCAAGTATTTTTATGCGCAGATTCATACGCGAATGCAAACAGTATATGGAAATGTATGTATTGCGTAACCAACTGTGAAGGAATGGTGCCGAAAATTTAAGAATGAAAAAGAGAGAACTATGGATAAGCCGCGACCAGGTGCACGGTGTATTGCATTAACAGAAAACAATATGGCATGTGTGGAAGGCCTTATTAGTGAAAATCGTCGAATTTCCATTAGAGAAATTTCCGAAATTGTTGGTGCGAGTGTAGGATCTATCTATAGTATTGTTCGTAATCTGGGTTACATCAAAGTTTGTTCGCAATGAATTCCTCGTCTCTTGTCTAATGAACAAAAATACTTGCAAATGGCCTTATTTCTGCAACACTTCATCAACTATAGACAAAATGATGATGACTTTCTTCTGTCAATAGTTGCTGGTGAAGAAACTTGGTGCCATTACTACGAACCATCCAGTAAGTTATCTTCGATGCAGTGGAAACATTCAAGTTCACCACTACCAAAGAAGTTTAAAGCACAACCTTCTGCAGGTAAGGTGATGTTAACATTTTTTTCAACAATGAAGGACCCTTCTTGATAGAGTTTAAGGAACCTCGAGTAATTGTCAATGCAAATCCGTACAATGGAACTTTGAACAAGCTTCATCAAGCAATAAGACGGAAAATTGCAGAAAAACCTACGCGTGGGATCATTTTGCTGCACGATAATGCTAGGCTTCATGTTGCCAATGTAGTAAAAGAAAATCTTCAACGAAAGAAATGGAGGATTTTAGAGCATCCACCCTATAGTCCGGATCTATCGCCTTGCGATTTTCATATTTTTGGACCGCTGAAGAAGGCGTTAAAAGGTCGGCATTTTGAGTCAGACGCAGAAGTACAGATAGCTGTGGAAGACTTCTTCCATCACGTACTTATACGTCGGTTAGTAAAACAATGGGATAAGTACCTTAACTGTACGGTAATTATTTGTAATTAAATTGTTGAATACATTTTTATAAAGCAAAGATGGGTTTCAATTGAACACACCTCGTATTAAAAAATAATAAGCAGTTTATAAAGTTAATCTAAAATGTAGTTCAGGAATCTGATAAATAGTTCTTGCCTCATTTAATTGAAATTCATATTAATTAAAAGATAACAGATATAATATTATTATAATTATTGTTGTATTTGATTGTTTGCATTTTACTGTTCTGAATTTAGAAACAATAAAGCAGTTTTTGCGCCGTACTAGCAGAAGACCCACAATATGTTTCCTCGTTATTTTATCTTAATCTGTAAGTGTCATGCTTTACAATAGAAAAACGAACAAACACTAATGCTCGAATGCTCAAAACTTCTAGTATATTAAATCTCTTTTTGTGGAACAAATATTTTACCTATTGTTCCTTATTTGACAACACAAATAGAGAAATGTTTGAGTACAAATTTAGTGTATCTTCTGCAGAAGAGGGATTAGATGTTTCCTTGCACTGGGCAAAATACGTCAGGGTGTCCTCGAAGTAAAGTGTCACAGCTTAACTACAGCTTTCTGAGATCAAATGGAACCGAGTGAATCAAACATACCTTAGTAAAAAAGCGCTTCCTTAGAAGTTATGACACCAAAAAAAGTTAGCATTGAATATATTTTAGAAACAAAAGTTCGGCTTCCCCTGAAGTGAATATGTACCAATATTCAGCTTGATCCGCCATTTTGTTCCTGAAATATACCCAATGTTAAATATATTTTTTTCTTTAATGCACCATAACTTCTTAAGCACCTTTGTACTAAGGTACGTTTGATTTAATCTGTCCCATTTGACCCAAAGAAGCTGTAGTTAAGCTGTGTTTCTTTACCTCCAGAACACCCTGTATCTTAAAACTCTTACTTGATATTTACTTACTGAAAAATTTCGATCGTATAGGTAACGTTGATAATTGCGATAAATCAATAAACAATATCTCCTTGTCAAAAAAGATGGCGATTTTCTATGGCACCTGAAGCGCCTTGATTGATTTTAATACCTTTCAACAATTCATGAACGTATTTTTAGTTGGAAACATTATATCAATCTTTCAACAGAAATTGATTAATCTTCTTCAACAAATACACATTAGTATATTAATATTAAGTCACTTATTAATGCTATAAGACAAAACTCTTGTACAGACCTGCCCAACTATGGAGGCTTAAGCACCTAAATTGACGTTAATCCTGCTTAGGATTACAAGACTGCATTTTTACGCCCTGCTTGGAAATGTCTAGAAATATTTTGAGAATACAAAAAACGAGTACTAATAAGATGACAGCTCCGGCTAAAAACATGCCTTTATTGTAGAATTTAAAAAGGTATTTGATCTTTTCTTAAATTATAAAGGTGTGTAGGTTAGGTATAAACTAAATATTAATCTTCCTACTGGTGTTATAAAGAAAATGTTTCTAACCAAAATTTGATAACATATGCTCCTTCAATCCAGACACCCCAAGCTGCTAACAGAGAGCTGTACAGAGTAATCCGTTTTACCCATCACACAATATATGAACCTATTGAAGGATTAAAGCAGTACTAAAATCAGTCTAAAATATTAACAAATCAGAAACATTTAGAAACGAATTTTTGCCCTGTATTTTGGAGACACTGTGAATAAACAATTTGACATTTTATACATTCTCCTACGACCTATGGCTCCCTTCAATAATTGTTTCTTGCTTTACTTATTAACTGCAGTTTTAGTTCTATTATAATATTTTTTGTAAATGCGGTTTGTATTCATAGAGTTCCCTTATGTTACAATGCGTAACGCTTGTAATATGAACTTGAGCCTGAAAATGCTTCTCTATCGAGTTACAATCTCTTACCTTTTAATTTTTTACAGATCTCGCACTCACAAGTTGTACTTGGAAAGCCCAGTAAATTTTAATTATAATGTTCGTATCTAATTTTTAACAATTTTTAACGTCTAATAAATACATTTGATGGCGGGCAAATGGAGCACCCTGTACGCTCCCTTCAAGCCTAATCTGTTACTAATCTGACACATGTTACACATTCGTATTAGTGTCAGAATGCGGAACCAGGGGTGGTTCTAAGAGAATGTCCCATTATGAGTTACCCAAACGTTTTCTTTATGTATTGAGTCAAATACTTTAGAAAAATTCTCCCTACAAATGTCTGTTCTTGTTAAATATCTATCTAATATCATATTAGTAATATGTATATTCAGAACTAACATGTTGGTAAGTCAAATGAAAATTTGGTTCTGTATCACTTATGTGTTTGTGCTTCATTTTATTGAATTATAAATGGTGGTAATTAGCTAAAGCACTTATGACTAGTCAATTAATGGCCACCATCGAAATATTTCATGACGTCACACTGTGTGTGTCTCCATGGCCTTTTAAACGATTTACAACTTTTTTAACCCCACTTTTATAGTGTACAACTCGCCTAACGAAACATATACATGTTCGTCAACACTTTATTGAAGTACAATATAAACGTGTACAAAGTATTACCAACCTTTAATTTATTATTATTTTTTTTTTAATTTTTAAATTATTTTATGAAATATAACCAATTTTCTTTATTATTTATCAAAATCTATAGATTATATTTGGTTGTCTAATTTTACAAAAATTAAATAATAATTTGCAGTATTAAGTAATTGAAAACTGTCAAAATAGCCATCTGACTGTGGAAAACGTAGAATTCTATCATTGTTTCATAATATTAGGTTGAAGCGTAAGTACGTAGCACTTTTATTTAATTATTTTACATGGAAAGCAGAGAATGAAGGACATGAGCGAGATAAGAGTGCGGTTAACGACGGCGTAGCGGCGTAAATACGTGGTAAAACAATCACCTCACTGCCCTCTATGATCATTGATGAACACTAAAATTACTCGTTTGCGGATCCATATGGTGCAGATTTAGACAGCCGTTCCCCCCCGGAACCGCTTTCGCATTACTTCTGCAGGGTACGGGCTTCCCTTACCCTCTAACCATTCATGCAACATGCACCGTTAACTTAACTAAGTGAAATTCGGTCGCCTCAGCCGAGATTCGAACACCTCATTTCGCTTTGACCTCGAGTGGCAGCGCGTATCCGCACTGCTCCATCGGGGTTCTTGTATTTATAAATATCTACGTTTAAGTATTTCAGACATCATATTATTCAATCTTTGTTTGATTTGAATGAGCTTTACTTATGCCAGCAAACTGTCAAACATATCAAACTTATAGCCAATACAAATTTACTATGTATTTTCGGTTGCTTATTTTAAGAAATGTAAGCTTACGCGTTTCTTTCAGGTACCCTGTATATATTTTTTATATAAATGGAGTAATACTAATACGACAAAATCATTTAAAAAACGACTTTTATTTTCCTGTGACGCGGTAGAAGACTATAAAGGGCGTTCCAGTCTATGGTTATTTTGAAATAATAAGTATATAATATACATACAATAATAACAAGGGTGGGGCATGGTAGACCCGTCGTACCAAAATCACTCAAGTTTGTGGTGTCGTAGTTATAGTTGCGGCATGGGATTTTCAAGGATAAGGCATGTTAGACCCGTTGTAGCAGTCATTCAGGTTAGAATCCTGTGCACTGCACTTTCCCGGGGGGTTTGTGGCGTCTTAGTTATAGTTGGGACATGAGGTTTTCAAGGACGAAGCATATTAGACCCGTTGTAAAAAGTCATTCCGGTTCGAATCCTATGCACCATATTTTCCCGGGGTATTTGTGGTGTCTTAGTTATAGTTGGGACATAGGGTTGTGAACGATGAGGCACATTAGACCCGTTGTACCAAAATCACTCAGGTTTGTGGTGTCGTAGTTATAGTTGCGGCATGGGATTTTCAAGGATAAGGCATGTTAGACCCGTTGTAGCAGTCATTCAGGTTAGAATCCTGTGCACTGCACTTTCCCGGGGGGTTTGTGGTGTCTTAGTTATAGTTTGGACATGAGGTTTTCAAGGATGGAGCATATTAGACTCGTTGTAAAAAAGTCATTCCGGTTCGAATCCTGTACACCATACTTTCCCGGGGTATTTGTGGTGTCGTAGTTATAGTTGGGGCATGGGGTTGTCAAGGATGGGGCACATTAGACCCGTTGTACCAAAATCACACAGGTTATAATCCTGAGCACTGCATTTTCCCAAGGTGTTTGTGGTGTCCTAGCTATAGTTGAGGCATGGGGTTCTCATGGGTAGAGCATGTTAGACTTGTTGTACCACAATAACTCAGGTCCGAATCCCTAGCACTGCACTTTCCCAGGGTGTTTATGGCGTCTTAGTCATAGTTCGGGCATGGGATTTTCAAGGATAAGGCATGTTAGACCCGTTGTAGCAGTCATTCCAGTTAGAATCCTGTGCACTGCACTTTCCCGGTGGGTTTGTGGTGTCTTAATTATAGTTGGGACATGAGGTTTTCAAGGATGGAGCATATTAGATCCGTTGTAAAAAAGTCATTCCGGGTCGAATCCTGTGCACCATATTTTCCCAGGGTATTTGTGATGTCTTAGTTATAGTTGGGGCATGGGGTTGTCAAGGATGGGGCACATTAGACCCGTTGTACCAAAATCACTCAGGTTATAATCCTGAGCTCTGCATTTTTCCAGGGTGTTTGTGATGTCCTAGGTATAGTTGAGGCATGGGGTTCTCAAGGGTAGAGCATATTAGACTTGTTGTACCATAATAACTCAGGTCCGAATCCCTAGCACTGCACTTTCCCAGAGTGTTTATGGCGTCTTAGTCATACTTCGGGCATGGGGTTTTCGAGGGTGGGGCATCTTAGGCCCGTTGTATCAAAGTTACTGAGATTAGAATCCTGAGCACTGCACTTTCCCAGGGTGTTTATGGTGTCTTAGTTACAGTTGGGGCATAGGGTTTTCAAAGTATAGTACAAAATGTGCTGAGCCGAGATAAACTTGGTAGGCTAAAGGCAAGCCAATGATTCCTTAAAAAAGAAGTTGTTATTTCTTGATCGGATCAGATTGTGTTTGCCTATAACAAAGAAAAGTTAAAATAGATGCTTAGGAAGTACAAAGAAAAATATGAGGCATGGTTTCTGACAATAAACTTGAATAAAACTTAATATGTCTATATAGGAAAGGAAATCAAGGAGGTTAAAGCTAAAACCGTAATAACTAAAAAGAAACAAATTACCTTGTTCCAAATTGAAAGTTCACCAATCAAATTATCTTGTTTAGGGCCGTTCATATTTGACTGAAGTAACGCAAAACCGCGTCCTAGATCTTGCCCAATTAAAAAAATCAAATGAAAAGAACGCAATGTTCAAAATTTAGCCGCCAAATAAATTGGAACTAACCCCTGGTAATATACGAGGTCCGTTACAAAAAAATTGAGACGTAAGTTTATAAAGCACTTAGAATATTTCAATTTATGTGTTTACTAGAAATAAAACCTATACGCTTCAGAAAGAAGAATAGTATTGCTTTACAGATGATCAGATCTATTCTTAACTTAAAGTTTCCCTTGTACATTTAAACATGTTTATTGGAAATTCCGAACTTCTTCGTCCAAACTAAAACTGAAAATGGAGTCCCTCCTCGTGAATCTTGAACTACGGATAATATGCAAAAAGCAAGATTATTACTGATATTATTAAGGAAATCTTAAACCCATCTGGATATTCAAAATCCAATGCAGTCTTTTCAGTAGGAACATCATATAATCATATACGTTCCCTTATCTTACCCAAATTAAAAATATTTATTGACCATGTCTTTTACTCGCTGTGCTCAATAATTAAAGATTGTTGCTAAATCTTGCTATTGTTGCGAAATCTTGCTACTGTTCCAATTTTAAGGAAGAATGGATTGATCCTCATACTGAGGTTGTATGGATTAGGTTCGGTAGTTTGTAGTAAGATGAAAATATATATTAAATGTAGGTTTTCCATCATTTTTTATATTATTAAAATCTTAAATATGTTATCTACTACTGAGACAACATTCTGTAGAAAAACTGCATATTAATATATCTGCTGTGGCAATAGAAAATTCAACATAATTTTAAGGCACTTTTAGTAGTCTTTTAAATAGCAAACCTTTCTCTTCAAGGCAATCACTGTGTAAAGTCTTCTATTATTTCTCGCGAAAATATATAATATTATAACAAAATTTTACAGCTATTTATAATTCTATTTAAGTATCCACTGAACATCCGCCAAAAGCTACAAATTTGTATGATTTTTCTTGCTTAATAATTAAATTATCAATTGTAGTCGTGAAATAATTCTTCCTACAGGTGTGCTACCCAGATGGTTAATTAGACGTTTTGAATTATCAGTAAGGCCATAATCAGGTTTTTTATAGGGCCACTATCTGTTTTTCATCGTATCCCATGTATCCGAAACATATTTTCATGCTGGTTTCAGCAAAATATTAAGCTTTATGATTATTTTTTACTTTTTTACTAAATTGATAATTTACATAAGCTGTCAGCACCTTTCCAGCAGGTTAACAATCCTTTTTTTCGCCATTAACAGCACGTTATTTGCCCAGTAATTTCACAATCTGAATAAATATTTGCATTGGTGCGATTTTCATCTATTATTTGAAATTGTGCTTTCCGTTTACATATTTTTTGTAAAAGGCAGTTGAAGATCTTTATAGCAATTTTATGTAACACGTAGTATCGATACGGGACAGAAACTGAAATAATTAAAACTATTAAGAAACTAAAATTAGAAAATCTAGGACATCGTGAACACGAAAAGATATTTTACAGTTAATATTACAAGGAACAATCGAGGAAAAGAGGGCTAGGTAGAAGGCGTATATTGTGGCTAACAAACTTTAGGCAGTGCTATGATAAAACCACAACGGAGCTCTTTAGGGTAGCGGTTAACAAGACAAGAATAGCCATTATGGCTGCTAACATTCGGTAAGGGATTGGAATGCGAAAGAGAAGAAGAACACTCCAAGCAATAATTCTGCAAAGTTTATTGCTGTACTAAAATTTAAGCTTAATCAGTTACTTTAAGTGGTTTCGTAAAACATTATCAAACAATTGTGAACTCGGTTGTCCACAATCCATTAATAGTATCAATATCACCATCATCATCATGTCATTATTTCTATCCTAATAGAATTAGGATGAATGGCCTACATCTGACTTAGAGCTTAAGTTCTAAGTCAGATGTAGGCCATTCAAAGTTTTTCCATTCTTTCCTGTTTTGTTTCTTTTCCATCCAAACTTGATCGTCTATTCGATCTCTTCCACTGTTTCTATTTTCTATTTTCCGTCGCCATTTGTCCATTTATCGTCTCATGTCATAGCGTTGTTTCCAACCTTCTGTTATTTCATTTCAAGTGTTTGTCAATAATATCTTCCACTATAGATTTTACCCTTATCTGTATATATATACAGTTCTTACTATTTCTATATTTCTTGTCATTTGCGTCTAAGTCTATCCAGTTTATGCTAAGCCAGGTAGTATTTTTTGGTTGGTCCAATTAACGAAAACTCAGAAATAACAGCAACACACCTACAAACTTACCTCGACACATTTTAAGACTGATTCAATAAATGGCGAATTACAGTAAACAGTGACAAGTCAGCAGAAGTCACATTTACCAACAGACGTGTTGTATATCCACAAACTAAAATCAATGACGCTTTAAAACCCCAGAAGACGAAAACTAAATATTTTGGGCTGCATATGGACCAATAGTGAACGTGGAGCACACACAGAAACGCTGAATGAAAACAGATAGATCTTAAAACTAAAAAAAATGGGCAGGATATTAAGGAGGCGATTCCAACTTTCCCTGGCGAATAAACTACTGCTATACAAAGCCATTTTAAAACCCATATCGACATATGGGGCTGCGCTAAAGCCTTCGCACAAATATTCTGCAGAAGTATCACTAGAAAATCCTTCGAACAATCACAAATGCTCCATGGTATATTAGGACACAATGATCTGAAGATGCCATATGTAGCCAACGAGATACAGAGGATTGCAAACGTGTACACCAACAACTTCGCAGAGCATGGACCAACTTATAGGACAACTTTCCAACCAACCTACCGTCACCAGAAGATTAAAAAAAAACAATGGCCACAAGCACTATCTCTGTAATCCACCTAGAACTAGCGGGAAGTCTACGGGGAGAAAGGTGGTGGCTGAAACCACATAACATTTACTTACGACTCGTACAACGAATAGATTGTAAATAGGCAATATTTAATAAAAAAAACTTATGATTTATGTTTCTGTTTAAAATATCTTTCTATTTACCAAAAGCAGCATAACTAATTTTTTATGCTTCCTTGTATTTCATGAATTTGGTTGTATGGTTGCAGCGCAATGTATTGTCTAATATATTATTGTGATATTCTGTAGCAAGCAGAGAATTTAATATCGTTAGATCAAAATAATTATCTTAAAAAATTTATAGTAAGTGTAAGTATACCACATATATGCAATATGTAAGGATATACATGTTAAAGATGCAGATACGTAAAATCGACGCCTTCCGATTTTGTACGTTGTTCATGTTTCTAGCATATCTCATCAATAAATAACTGGTTTTGTTGTTGTAAACAACATATTTAAGTAGATTACAATATTTAAAATGAGTAACAAGACGATCGTCCTCCTACCCGCCGTAGTTTCTAACTATCTAAAAGGGCAACATTTCTAAACATTTTTGTATCAGTTGCTAGGAAACGGACAATACAAACAAAAGCATTCAAAATAGCAACGCCTGCAGCTGAGATCTGAGACGAATCTCCTGATTTTCTACAGCCAATAGTAAAATCGGACATAATTGCAAAATTTAACTAAACCTAAATTATACAAATAACTTTTTATTTTACAGAAAATACAAAATCTAAATTTGTTATCATATTCTCTAGAAAATTACACGTATTTTGATAAACCATACGAGTATATACAACGTAAGCAAACCAATATTTTTATTTGGATAATTACTTATTTTGTTCATTTAAATTAAATACATTATTAAAATCTTTAAAATGTGTTCGTAACACACTCTAGAACAAAATAACATTATAAAATGCACACAGGAAAAGCCCAAATTATCATAAAACACATATTTGTTTACAGGGAATTTCTTAAGCTGTAATTATGTGCAACATTTATTGTTCATCAACTTGATTGGCGTAGAGCATGGAGAACATTAGATTTCTCCAAATTTATGACTTGTTTACATTAAATCAATCTAGGGAGTACATACGAAGAACAGCCATGATGCCAATAAAATTGTTATCTACATATACATATAGTCACACATGTTTAGTACCACTGGCAAGAATGCCATACACATTACTGTGTTATTTTATCCTTAATTTGTTTAATCAAGCTTAAAGTCTATTCTTAAACTGTTATCATGCAGTTAGTGTCTGAAATAAACTGTTAAATGTATGTTTTATGTATGGAACACATTTTCTGTTAATATGGTGATTTCCGATGGGTTTTTTTTGCTACACTGTTTGATGTTGGATTTTCGAAACACAGGCTGGTGTTAAATTGTATTTATTAATGTAGTAGATGTTGAAACTTTTGCCATACCTATTTATGTTTTTTTTATATGCAAACAAACTTGTTTTAGAACAACATGTGATACGTGTGCAGTAAAAAAAAACAATTTTGTATATCTGCTAGCACAAATAACAAACTTCAACTTTCGGTTTTAGATTTTCCATAACCTTTGTTGCTCATATATTTAGGTATTCCTGACCACACACACACACACATACAGATAGTGCTTTTTAAAACCATTGTTTTAGATTGCCACAAAATACAAATTTCAAGTTCGAATATCTGATTTTCATAAAACCGTGGCACGAAAAAATAAACTGACAGATGCAACTTACAGATTTTCTCTAACAAGATTTCTCATTCTATCAAGAGTGGCAAATTATTCATATTATTTATTTTCCTTCTATTCTATTCAATAGATTCTCCAAAAAAATTGTGAAAGATGTAATTATACAAATAATAAGCCTAGATTCTCCAGTCTGTTTTGATATGGTACACACCACAATCAGAATAATATTATCTACAGAATTAAATAATAATATACAAATTGTTTAATTGTAAAAACGAAGCAGATTCTGACGAATGGGAAATTAAAAATTAATACTAGATCATGTCATGTACTGGACGTTTAGATATAATTAAAGTATATAAGTACGTCAAATCTAATTTAACTTTATTATAAATTAAATTATTGGGCTGGTTCTGATCTTGCAACACCCGGTACAATCTTGTAAATAATTCTAAATTCTAAATACATATATACAAACCTATTCTTTGAAAGGTTTTTGTACAACAGATATTGAAAATATTTATTATATGTATTATTTATTGATTTGATAATGCAGTCCAAATTTTAATTCATTTCAAGGAGATATAGATAATACTAAAATTCCTATGCAAATACAGTTTATATAGCTTTAAGCAGTTTAAACTATAGTAATCTTAGTCGCATTTAGTGCAAAGTAGAATGACATTGCTATTAACCACACTAACATTTTTGCAGCGACTGTACTGGTGGTACTGCTGTTCCTCCTACGTGAAGATGACTTGGAACTTTAAATTATTTATTTACTCAAGCCTTGAATATTTTGATTTTCATTCGTCGTCCACTGACTCTACTCTTTAAGACAATATTTTTTTAGCTCTTAAGGTTTGATGTGGACATTACAAACTCTTAACAATTAAATACATTGTTGCCTAGGTCTGACGTACAGTTGTACTGCACTGTCGGAAAGTATTCCTTTCAGCTGAGGGCTCTCACAGCAGATTCTACGAACGTCATTAACGATTTAACGGAAGTTATTTTGATTAGGCAAAGCAGGTAGATAAATAAGATATCGAAAAATAATAACACGCTCTATTGTTGCAACAAATTAAGTTGATTGTCGTGAAAGTTCACTTTTGTACAGCATGGCTTGAAGTTGGCCTTTCAAACGTTGGAATTTAATAGAACACGTAATAGGAATGTTCTATGTAAAGTTGCATTAATAGTCCAATGATTTCCGAGACACAGGGTGTTAAATTTAATTATGCTATACCTAAGGGAATAGTATTTGCTTTAAATTTCTGTAATTTGATATCTTGCAGCACATATATACAAAATATAATATTAACCTTAGTAATGAAGTGGCGATCTTTTTACATAAGAACGATATATATATATTTATATATATATATATATATACTATTCCAACAAGCAACTCAAAATACATATCATAAACTACTGCGTCAAATAAATTCTTAAATAGCAGTACTTTGTGAGATGTGCTTTCAGCTATCTATTTTTGGACTCTCTCGTGAATCACCTGGTATATACATACGTTTTCCGTTTGTTAGTATTTCACGTTTCACAAGATAATGCTGTTCAAGTGTGACTCGTCAAATATTAAATAGTTCTATAAATTAATTTTAAATTAAAGACGCACATACACAACGCGCCCTTTACTACTAATCTATTAGAGAAATTATACATTTTCTGTTTTGAGGATTTATATTACTGATGTGCCAAAATTTGAAATAAATTTTATTATTCAGTAGGTGACATTAAACAATATAGATACGCATTCAAGATACGCATAGAAAACATGGCTTTGCCACTAGTCTATTATGGAAACGTGTGGCTTCAGCCACAAACGGATACATTAAACAATTAATATTTTCAATATTATTAGCTTATTAACTGTAAAATGAATAACTATTTTAGCGACATTACCTGCCAATATATTATCAAACACTAAAGCAACCGCCAATAGAACCAGCGATACACAAATGCCAACATCTAGTATGCTAGAATCCTAAATACCATAAATGAAAAACTACTGATTAGACACTGGATGCGAGAAAGCTATATATATATTGCTGTGTTTATCCCTTAAATAATTATAATTATCGCCCCACGTTGGTAGCGACAAAAAGTTGCCGTGTATTAAAGTCGTGGTATAAAACAAACACCAACTAGTTCAAACATAAAACTGATATCTCAGGGAATTAATGAAATGTCTCTAGTCTCTACTCGTCTCGTTCAAAAAGTTGAAAACGTTAAAAAAAATACCTCGTGCATATTCTTTCAAGCTTCACTTTGCTTTAATGTCACCGTAACTAGTTTATCATTTATCGGCACCAACCTCTACACTGTAGTTAAGCACGCTAAAATGCCCCTGGATAGCTACGCATCTGGCAAAGAGACTGCATTCACCTCCACCTGGTTGGTACAGCTCTCCGTGGACTGCCGATTTTTCCCCGCACATCGCACTTAACCGTTTTTTATTTGCGATGATTAAAACCACACTTCGTTTGATGATGCTGTATTCTCTTTTTAAATATTACATTTTTTATGACATTCCATTCAAAAAAACAAAAGTAATCTACTATTCAAAATTTAGTGATCGTTGACGGAAGAGGTTATTTTAAGACGGAAAACACGTCTTGCCCCGACGGCGGTTCAAAAGTGAATGAATAATTCAATTATTTAATCGAATTTAAAAGCTTACTTTTACTTGACAACCAATGAAAGTACAAAGACTATGAGAGATGGGAAAACTGTCAAGCTGCCAAATCTCATTTTTAAAATATTATTAATTTACACTTCAAATCTTTTAACTTTAACTTTTAGATGACACTTTTGCCCAATTAGCATTTAAATCTCCCCATTATAATATCACAGTAATGTATATAATATAAATAAGTCGGTTTATAACGTCCTTCGACAGCTAAACTTCTTCATTTTCGGTTCTTACCAGCTTCTGTTATTAGCTTTCCATCCCCCATAGATTTATGTATGGCTATCTGCCATTAAATCTGGGTCTTCCTTTTCCCGACTCTCTGTTGGTTGTCAAAACTTGTTTAGGTAGACTTGCTTCAAGCATACGTTGTACGTGACCATACCATGTCAGCTGCTTGTTGTCTATATTGCTCATTGTACTCCCTTCAAATCCCATCTGTTGCTTTATTGTATCGTTCCTAGTATGATCCTATTCGAGATACATAAAGATCTTCTCATCGCATCTATTTCTATTGCTTTTACTTTTGTTTCTATATTTTTACAATATTTTACAAGATTCAGCTGAAAGAACACTACAAGAACATAAAAAGATATCTGAATAACAAAATCAAAAAAAACAATCCATTACGAGAAAAAACTAGTAGAAGTGGAGAATATTTAACAGCCACATTGTAAGTAAATAGACATACATCTAAAATTAAATAATATGAGAGAAGACTTTCAAACGATGGTGGTAATATAATAAATGAAAAGTTCGAAACCGAAACAACGGGTAAAGCATCTTGAAAGTTCTTTGAAACAAGAGATGTAGTTATAATATAGTTCAAGGAAAAGAACAAACACGTCGGAAAAGAGCTATGGAAAAACCAATTAGCAATGAAAAGAATAGCTAATTGCCAGGAACCGATAACATATCATCAGAACACTTAAAAGGGTGATACAAGATTACAAGATGAAATTTACTATCTCATAAATCAGATATGATATGATATATAATATATCAAATTGATTACATATTAGTGAGAAAGAGCACAATGCTAACGCCGACCTTAATCTCGTATTAATGAAACGGAAATTAAAGAACAGAAGTTAGAGAAGAAAAAAATAATAACTGGGAAACTGCAAGAAGAAGAAGGAGAAGGAAGGACAGACATTTGCAGGGAAAGTAAACCAAAACTTAATAGGAGATGTAAAAAATAAAGTGTCATCAATACAGCAGTTGAGGCACTACAAAACCAGCTCGAAAACCATACATACAAAGCAAATAAGAAGTGGGGAAAATATATATGGAAGTTTAGTAATAGATTAAATAGAGAGCAACCAGACTCGCTACAGATAAATATATAAGAACAAAGTACAATGAAATTCAGGAAAACCTGAGAACAAATCCAACTGATAAAGAGAAAAATAAAAATATTCTTTGAAGAAAAAAGACCGAGAAGCTTTGGTATAAAATCAAAAATAGAAATCTGCGTATAGTGGAAAGAGAAATGGCCGGTATAAAGAAGGAATGTATCTAAGAACTGTATGGAGAAGAGAATACAAATAATGAATTAAGAATAAATTAAATAAATTAATAGAAAATGAGAATTCAATTGCTCAAGAAGAAACTGAAATATACATATTAAGAAAATAATTGATTAAGGCACTAAAAGAATTAACTTGAAATAGAACTCCTGGAATATATAAAAATATGGGGAATGTTTACAAACACTTAAAACATAGACGAAACTGAATAAATATAGACTATAACAAATATAGAAGCAGAAACTTGCCAAAACCATTTACCACGATGATGGAGGTAATTTCGACTCCGAAAAAATCAACAGCTGTAGATTGAGAATTATCGTACAATAAGTTTGACCACTCATGCCTCAAAAATCCTAATAAAAGTAATATATAGGACTAATAAAATAAATCAACAAATCGGGAGTGACCTGACACCGGCCCAAGTTAGTTTCCTCAGAAATACTGGACAAGAGACAAGGATTCACTATAGATTAATAACACAATATGGATTTAGTAGAGAAAAGTCCACAATCGATTCAATGATGGCTATTCAGGAGCAGGTCAATAATCAAAATCATTATCAAGGGTCTATAAGAACTAATAACCCTAGACACACAAAACGCATTGAACAGTCAGATAAGAAGGGTATATATCGAATTCAAGAAAAAATTATCAACAACTATTTAGTGCAAATGTTCTGCAGTTACCTGGAAATCAGAACTCTAAGAACGGAGGCTAATTCAGAATACCACTTGAATTGCGGCGTACTAGAGGGGTCTATTTTGGAACCACTACTGTGGAATCTACAACTGAACGATGTGCTAAAAGTAGAAATGCCGGAAGATAGTGATATACTATGTTATGCTGACGACACAGCCTTATTGATAGCAGCAAAAGCTTTCAATTCCTTAATAAGTAAGGGCAGCGCAACACTTACAAGGATAATAAAGGCGCTCCGAAAAAAAATATTAACCCTAGCAGCGGACAAGACGGAAATAATGATTAGGTATGGAGGTAACAAAGTGAAAAATGTAGAGATCGTTATGGAGGGAGGTGTAATCAAAAGCAAGGGAACCTCAAATAGTTAGAGGCTATACATACAGGCATGAAGTAATATAGATGATACGTTACCCAAAAAGTAGGCAAAACTACAACTGCTTCGACACGTCTCATGCCTAGAACGGAAAACGCTCACCAATGCAAGAGAAGACTACTAAGCCCCGTGGGATCTAGTAGTGGTAGTAGCAGATTATGGGGGAGGCTAGGATGCCAAGAAAGTATTCGCCTATGAACCCTTTTTACTAACCCCTGTGGCATTCTCTCAATTATCACCTCTCTCTCTGTCTCTTCCTCTCTTACCTTCGCTGCCTCTCTCTCCTTCTGAACAAAAATTATGAAGATTTAATTAATGCTAGGTTCTCCGTCTATGCGAGGTAGCTCAACTCTGCACTGTGAAGCGTTGCTGCGTCAAAAATTGTATGTCTCGGTCGCATTCGTCCCTCGCATCCTTCTAGAAAGTGAAACACGGTTTTTTTCTGTCCTGCGTAAGTCTGACATAGTGGGTCGTCCTCTACACCTCGAAGGCTTAGATATCTTCTGAGCTTACAGTAGCCTGTGAGGACTCCTATCAATAGAATAAGAGTCCGTCGACTTTTACCAATAGTCAGGCCGTTTTGGATTTTCCCAGTCCGGCTATAAAGAGTTTTACTTGTCTACATTCCTTGAGTCTCCTCCATTGTTGTATGTTCATTTAGCTTCATGTGTGACCATTCGATTCGGAAGAGGTGACCTGTTGCCTTGAAAAACCTAGAAAGGGTTCCGATCCCAGGCAGGTTTCTCCAACTACTTGACAAAGCTCCGTGGGATATTCCACCATGTTATATCTATCTGAGAGAACGTTACAAAATATATGAAATAGGTAGATGCTAGGAAATCTTGCAATTGTGGTGACAAGACTAAGGCACTACTGGCCTTAGCAAGGATGAAGCTGATCAAGCTCATGGTGGACAGGACCAAGAGGTATGGGTAGAATAAATATAGAAAAAAGGCAATCGCGGAAACAAAGATCAAATAATTAAAGACTTAAGTGCGTGGCTATATAGGAAACACGGTGAGGTGAACTACTATATCACCCAGATATTCACCGGACATGGGAGTCTCTTGACTTATAAGAAGAAAATATGGAAATTGAAAAAGAGAGCTGTATCTTGTGTGAGTAGGCGAGAAACAACGCGGCACATACCCTCTTTCATTGCACCAAATCTGAAGGTACCCGAAGAAATGCCTCCGACTATATACTAGAGACGATAATTGAACGGCCATCAATGATAAGATAATCAAGATAATAAAGATCAACTCAGAACTTGGTATATAGTTAGAAATGTACAAATACGGGCATTCTTAAATATGTATAGAGTAGTGTAGATACAAATAGATATAAATGAATAGGTATATGACTATAGATGAAACACTGATTTGTAATGTATAGGTATAGATGTAAAGACAAGTAGAGTAGAGTTAAGACAACTCCCAATTAATGGGCAACTGGTTA
Organism: Limonius californicus; assembly: GCA_014611495.1. Classification (NCBI taxonomy): domain Eukaryota; kingdom Metazoa; phylum Arthropoda; class Insecta; order Coleoptera; family Elateridae; genus Limonius; species Limonius californicus. Next base: position 21,454 of record JABXWE010017640.1, read on the forward strand.
CGGAGCGTGAAGATTTCAAGGCGACCACTCGCTTCCGGTTAGCGCTATTGGACGTGCGTGATACCACATCGAAAAACAAATATGTCACAAGGAAAACGTAGCAAATATAAATATACCGCTAAGTGACATATAATTACTGCAAATAAAAGAATTTGCATGCTTGGGCCGCACAACAACAAAGGACGGCAGATGCGAAAAGAAATAAAATACGCCAATAGGGCAGATGGAAAGAGCTTCCTGTAGAAAGAAACTTTTTAACCTCCAATACCTATTCTTCATCTTCTTATATTTAAGGCTTTGTTTTGCTTTTTCTGTTTCCACTGTGCCTCTCTTGAGATCGAGGTCCAACTTTCAAACGGTTTTGGGTGGCCGGCCGGGAGGTCACCTTGTATTGGGTTTCTCATTCTTTGCTCATTTTGCCCATTGGTCTTCCTCAATTTAATTGATGGGATCCCTCCTTGTCGGTGTCTTTCTCTTGTAAACCTTACTACGTCTTCAACCTTGAGTTACTCTCGTAACGTTGCACTTTTTACTTGATCCCTTAGAATTACTCCCTTGATGTGATGCTGCATACGTCAGTAATGGTCTTCCTGTTGCTTTATAATTCGGACCTTGCTTTCTGTTCTCTCAGATAGTCCAACATTCTTGAGGTGCTTGAGTGCAAACCTTTTCAAATAAATTTTTGCAGTTCGCTCTATCGATTCCTACATAGGTACAGCATATACTTTGTTTGATAGGTTGGCTATTTACATACACTGCTCAACAAAATTATCGCATCACTCAATATTTATAGATTGCAACTATTTCTTCTGTGTTCTAATGGTAGATTATTCATTTCAAACATAAAATAGAATAAAAGTACTAATTTTATTAAAAATAAAGAACAAACAGCTTCAAGTTTAGAAAAAGAAGAAAACATTATACTAACTCGATTTCTTTTTACTTTAAAAAGAAACTATAAACTGCTCATACCGCGTGTTTGCATCTCTGCTATTAATAACATAATAGCATTCTTCTCGTTAAACTATGAAATAAGTTTCTCACTGACTCCTGCGGGAAATTTTCCCATTCTTCAGTCAACGCCCTACCAAGATCTGCAAGTGAAGCAGGAGCTACTTCTCTTTGTCTGATTCGCCTTCTAATCATGTCCCAATCATGCTCGATGATGTTAAGATCGGGAGTACAAGCTGGACCCGAGCCACGTGAGGCCTGGCGTTATCTTGCATTAGTACAAAGTTATCCCCAACAAATGGGGTAAAGGGCATTACATGTGGTTCTAAAATGTCAGCCACATATCTGTTTGCTGTCATTGTACGCCTATCCACCACCACTAACTCCTTACGAGCGTTCAAAGAAATTCCGCCCCATACCATTATTGAACCACATTAATACGTCCATCAGACGATGTTAGGCAAAATCTTAATTCGTCTGTGAAAAGTACGTTGCTCCAGTCGTTAATAGACCAATTAATGTGTTCACGAGCAAACCTTAACCTGGCCACACGGTGTGTTCTGGTTAACCGAGGTCCAGTAGCAGGCTTGCTAGGTCTCAATCCCACATTCCTCAATCGTCTTCTAACAGTTTGATCACTTATTCTTACTCTTCGTACTTCAGAAAGCTAATTTTGAATATGTCTTGCCGTCACAAAACGTTGACGAAGAGCACACATTCGAATAAATCTATGGTCTCTTTCGGATGTAACTTTCTTTCGGCCTTGTCCTCGTCGGCGTACATATTCTCCAGCTTCTCTGTATCTTCTAGCTGCTCTAGATACGGAAGATTGATGAATTCCACACACCGCAGCCACATATCTCTGACTACGACCTTCTTGTAGGAGAGTTACAATTCGAACCACTTCTTTATTACTTAAATGTCTCTGTTGACCACGAAGATCCATTACTAACACACATCAAATAAAGCTTACACTTAAATCACCTCAAAGAAGTAGATTACTGTCACCTATGAACTACCACAAGAATGGGCTTTGTTACTAGTTTATCATATGTTTATCTGCAAACCATCAAAGCCTCCTTTTTTTATATTTCAGACAATGAAAATTCAAGTTTAGACATTAATCTCATATCCAAAATAATTAAATCCATTTCATAAAGAAAATTATATTTTGATAAGGTGATGCGATAATTTTGTTGAGCAATGTACATCTTGCTTCTGATAGCCTCCATTGATATGACCCTCGATTCTGTCTTCTCTATTGGTATTAGCATGTTAAAGGATTTCGTTCTTGTTTGGAATAGATGCAGTTGTCGTTGCAAGTCACCCATCAATATCGCACCATCTGAATAGCACAGTATTTTTATTGCTTGTTGTTCCATATTATACCCTTCGTTGACTTCCTTGACGTCTTGTCTATAATTAACTTGAAATTAGTTGGACTGATACTATCACCTTGGCGAATTCCTGTCAGAATGGATACTTTTTTAGTTCGTCCCTGCTGTATCTTTATGCGCGTCTTATTGATCTGGTCAACATCTTTAATACAGTTTTGATCGAGCTCGTGTTCTCAGAGTATTTCTAAAACATCGGCTAGTTTTACTCTATGAAATACCTTTTTGAGGTCCACCAAGCAAAGAAACAGGGGTTTACTGTATTCTATAGATTTTTCTATTATTTGTCGTCTGTCGATCCATTTCTTCTAAAGCCCTGTTGTTCTACAAATATTTTAACTTTGCATATTACTTCTATGGCTATGATCTTTGTTAGTAGTTTGTTTTTACTATGTAGAAGCATTATTGTTCTGTAGTTCTCCAATGTGATATCTCTAATAACCAAAAAATACTTTGTAAACACTTTTATACAGAGTGTGCTATGTAACGTGCTGAGACGTAGACAGTACGAAACACACACACGTTTGGATTATGGTGTCTGAGAAGACTATTGAAAATTAGCTGGAGAGGGCGAATAAGTAATGAGAAGTGCTATAAGGAGCTGGAGAAGATGGACAAATATGGAAACAAATACAAAGAAGAAAACATATTGGACATATAATTATAAAACAGGCCAAATTGACGGAAAAAGGTAAGAGGAACGCCGAGAATACAATACATATTTAAATCACAGAATGTAGGACAGTACCAACTGCAGAAAAGAGAAAAATCCTAAAAACCGTCAATAACAAAATACTGCGACCAACCAGTCAGTGGGCTGAAGATCAATGATGATAATAAGGTAGCTTGTGCCCCATTTATAAATACAAGACAAGAAGAAGTGGAGGAAGATGGTTGAGGAAACGGAGACCCAAAATAATTTCGGTAATGATGATTATATTCAGGGCAAAGATAGCCTAAATCTATAAAATATATTATTTTGTTTCGGAAAACTATAGATATAATATCGTCTCAACTGCACTCATGGTCCTTCATCAACATAAAAGTGGTTGTTAAATGTATGCCTGATTTAACAGTAGCAGATCCTTATCCTTTTTTTAGGTTCCTTAGAATATTGTTCCTGTGACTCACTGTGCCCAAAATAAATAAATGCGTTGAATATCTATTCTTTTGTTATATTCTCTGTAGAAACTTTCCCTACTTTTAAAACATGAACCTGTTTAAGTACAACTTAAAAAACAAGCCAACAAGTACGAAACAATAGTTTACTTGTAATTTCAGTTTGTAATAGAAAAGTTCTACTCTGTCTCTACCATGAAGTTGTATGTAAACTTTTGTTACAGCTACATACAAAATTTAATTGCTTTGGCCTCTATCACACAATATGGAATCAAACTGTGTCTTGCTTATGAAATCTTGAAACGCTAATTTAATAATTTATAAATGTAATAATTTGGTTTACTTAATGAACTGTTACAGTGCTTAGTTTTACTGATAAGCATACCACGGGTTCACAAAAAACATAGTCAAGTTCGCTGGGGTTCTGTTGTGTTTAAACCGTATGAGACCAGGTTTTTGAACACCCGATATATTGAAAACCGTAATTTAAGCGCATTACAACAGTAGGCAAAATGATTCTTCGTAACGACCTATAATCTCCTCTAATATTCATTAAAGGCCATTTCTGTAATATTATAATTCCTGTCTAGTGCAATGCTCCTTTAAGAACTTACAACTAATAAATTCTAACGCACATAAAAACGACACATTAGTAATAAATGACTGATGCGAAATATTCTATAGAAGAAACATTTATTAATATTATTAATTTATATATTAGTTTTCATTACGCAGATATACGACAACTTACACCACACACTTAGCATGTGGTTTCTTGTCACACCTTAAAAAGGATTGCATTAAGTGTCTCATTTGCAGCTATCGCAATGCAGTCCTGCTTGAATTCTATTAACAAAACCGTGACTACAAAGTATAGTACTTTTGTAAAAAGAAGGATATCCTTCAGAAGCGACCTATCTAATCAGGAGGTGACAAAATAATGACGTTAAACTATTAAGACATTTACACGAAATTCAAAGAGATGGCAAACACTACAACTAGCGGAGTAATAACTTGAAGATGGAGCCGGGAACGCAAGAATTTTCAGTTTGTATACTGGTATAGGGTGTCACTAGCAATTGGCAGTTCTGTAGATGTAGGTAAAGTAACCTGCCACCAGGGTCACTAGATTTGAATCTGATTTTTAATTTAGTGTTTGAAAAGAAAATTAACTGCATGTACCCTTGACGAAACACACATACAAGTGAAGGTGTAAGGAAAATCTTCAGGAGTAGCTACAACAAGGGTTCAAACCAGGAGATTGCTTGTCACTAGTACTCTTCAACATATCACTTGAAAACGTAGCATAAACGTTAACCCAAACGGCACCATAAACAGTAAATCAACACACGTGCTAATAAACCTAATAGGGCGAACGATATTAAATGCTAAAAAGGTTTTAGCGCAAATAGATTATCAAGAGAGCAGACTACGTACTTAATACGATCTTGAAAGACAGACAAACTGATAGGAAGGCAAACATGACGATATACCAAAGAACTGCAAAACAAATAGCGACTTATAGAAGTGAAGTATGGACAGTAACACAGAATAATGCAGTTAGACTGGGTGTGTTCGAGGAAAAGTACCAAAAAACTATTTCGGATCGTTAAGGAAGAAAGAGGGGTGTGGTGGTAGCATAGTTGGTAGAGCACTCGCTTTCTGAGCAAAACGGCGATTCTGGGTTGGGTTCGAAATCTTAGTATTACTACACAGTTTATAAAATTCTTGTTTGCAACCTACCACGCACAATTTTTCAATCTAAATATTAACTGTGGGGATTCAGTGCTAAAACACCTTCTCTGGAATGAGACCCGTGTTTCTACGTTAATGCTGAAGGGAAATACGTGGCAGCGTAGAGGCCGATGCCCAACTGTGGGACGAAAAAGACTGTTGATGATGATGACAATGGAAGAAGAGGTGAAACCATGAACTCGATAGGAAAACATAGCAGAATATCTGAAGACACGTATAAGCCTATGGAGGCTGAATTGGGCTAGACATATAAGAAGAAGAATGAAGATTCCATAACAAGAAAGGTTGAACAAATCTCATGAGACAAGCAGCAAAGGGCGCCCCTAAAGAAGAGATGGAGAGAAACAGTAGTTGAAAATGCACGAACAATTTTAAGGAACTGCAGAAGGAAGGCCATGGACAGATACAGGTGGCGAGCAAAACTATAGGAGGGCAAGGCCAGATATAGACTGGAGCACCGCTGCTTAGGTAAGTATATGAGCTTAAAACCAAAGTCATCATCATCAAATTGCGCTACAGCCCATTACAGGCCTTGGCAAGCTCTAGGGTTCGTCTCCATTCTGATCGGTTCCGTGCTTTCGCCTTCCAGTTACGAATTCCAATCGTTCTAAGATCTTTCTCCAGCGCATCTAAATATCTTGTTCGCGGGCGCCCTACTGTTCTTTTGCCTTCGGGTTTGTTGAAGGTTATTTTCTTAACTGGGTCATCGTCTTCCATTCTTACAGTATGCCCTATCCATCGGAGTCGCCCAGTCTTGATGGTCTTGATGATATCGGTATCCTCATATAATTAGTATAACTCATAATTGTATCTTCTCCACCATAAGTTGTTCTCGTTGATTGGGCCATATATCTTCCTTAGGATTTTCCTTTCAAAGCAACCTAGCAGGCTCTCTTCTTTTTTGCTAAGTGTCCATGTTTCTGATCCATATAGTAGCACTGGCCTTATGAGCGTTTTGTAAATCTTGGTCTTAGTTTTCCGGGATATATTGTGACAGTTTATATTTGCTTGGACCCCATAGTAAGATCTGTTGGCCAGTATAATTCTTCTTCGTATTTCTGCTTCAGTGTTGTTTTCTTTATTTATTAGTGTCCCCAGATAGGTAAATTCTTGGACTGCTTCCATGTTATACTCATCTATAGTTAAGTTCTGTCGTATGCGCGGGCCGTTCTCCTTCTCGGGTTACACATATATATTTGGTTTTCGTTTCGTTTATTGCTAAACCCATGTTCTTAGCTGATTTTTCTAATGCACCGAAAGCTTCTTTAGTTGTCAAAAGGGATCTCCCAACAAGGTCAAGGTCGGCAGCATACGCTAGAAGTTGGATTGATTTAGTGTAGATTGTTCCCATAGTGTTAATCCCGGAATCTCTTATTACTTTCTCTAGGGCGAGGTTCAACAATAACCATGATAAAGCGTCACCCTGACGTAGGCCGTTGTGTGTGATAAACGTGTTGGATAGCTCTCCTTGGATGCTTATGCAACATTCAATTTTCCCCGTTAACTCTGTTAGTTTTACTAGGTATTCCGGTATTTTAAATTCTCGCATAGATGAGTATAGTTTTCTTCTTCGGATGCTATCATAAGCGTTTTTAAAATCAATAAATATGTGGTGCGTTTCTATGTTAAATTCGGTTGTTTTCTCGAGTAATTACCTCAATGTGGATAATTGGTCTGTTGTAGATTTCCCTCGTCTAAAACCACGTTGGTACTTGCCTACTATCTTTTCTGCATACGGTTGTAATCGTTTTTGTAGGATATTAGCAACGATTTTGTATGCTATGTTGAGCAGGGTTATTCCCCTGTAGTTCGAGCAGCATAGTTGGTCTCCTTTTTTGTGGAGGGGGCATATGATTCCGAGGTTCCATTCCTCCGGTGTTGCAACTTGATTCCAGATTTCTACAATTAGTTCATGGATATGGTTTTCCAGTTTTTGGTGCCACGTTTTGAATAGCTCTGCTGGCAAATTGTCACTACCTGGCGATTTGTAATTCTTTTGTTTCTTGATTGCTGTTTTAACTTCTTCTATTGTTGGAGCTCGGCTACTTTCTTCGTTATTATCTTCTACATTTTCTTCCTGTTGTACGTTTATGACATCTTCCACTTCTTCTTCATTTTCATTTCATTTCAAAATGTTCCACCCATCTATTCAAGACTATCTGCCTTTCACTAATGATGTATCCGTCTGCGTCTCTACACATTGAAATTCTTGGCTTAAATTCCTGTTAAACCAAAGTGTATTTTAGTATTTTACAAATTCTCAAATTGTAGGTGATCTCGAAAAGTCAATAAAGAATGCTTTTTTTTTAATTTATTTATAACGAACAGTATCTGTACTAAACTGTCTGTCTGTACGTTTTCTAAAAGTTTCCAGCAATGTATCAATGTAAGGAATTGAAATCTGAATACACATTACATCTTAAAATCTTTGATTAACATAGTCAAACCAAATAACAAGTGAGAAACTTCTACATTTTACCGTTCCCCCTATAACCACAATTTTAACTCAGTCTACTAATGCAACCGTGGAATATCTTTTATTTTTTACTGTAGCCTAGAAGATAAAGCCTTAACCTTGGCTTCGTATATGAAACATTCAACAATTTAAGAACATGGATTTTAGTTTTATTTTCAAAATATTAAATCTGCTTTATTTTTATTTTTAAATAGCCTACCCATAACGGCGGTTGCTGATCTGCTCCCCCACAGTGATCAGCCATCGACAATATAACTTCTAAGAATCGCTGAAATAATCGAGGAAGGTTTCGAACACAAGCAGCATACTACTATTGTCTTTCTCAACATCGCCAAGGCTTTTGATACAGTCTAGACGATGGCTCCATGCACAAACTTATTCAATTACCTGGTATTAATCATCAAATCATTTCTGGAAAACAGACAATTTCATGTTAGCGTCAATGATACTCTATCTTCAGTTGAACCAATTGCAACCGGAATCCGTCAAGGACCTAAACCAACCTTATATAATTATTCCTGCACAACATTCCAAAACCAAACGACTCTGCTATCTCCATATATGCCGACGATACCGTTATAATAAAACAGAACGAAAACATCAACACAACCGTATACCATCTACTAGAAAATCTGAACACTAAATAAGTGGTTATGTAAATGGAACATACATCTCAATTTTACCAAGTGTGAAGCAAAAATATTCACATTAAGACGGCTCACCTGGTGTTGTAATACACGATAACCCAATCAATTGGAACCCATCGGATCAAAGCGTCAAGTACGTAGGGGTCCATCTGGATAACATTTGGCTTGAAGGACCGATGCGAACAAAAAATTAAGCATATGCCACGTACGATTGCCAGAACTCTATCCTATATTAAATCTCAAAACACCACTACAATTAACCTGTTCCTTACTTCTCTACAAATCCTTACTAAGACCATTACTAACTTACGCTAGTACAGTCTGGGGCGCAGCAGCTAAAACAACAATTAAAAAATCCTAACATTTCCAAATAAATTGTTAGTACAGCAACAGACGCGCCTTGGTTTCTTAGAAATACACAAATACACCAAGACATTCCCACAGTAGAGGCGTACATAAAAAAGTGCCTGAAAACGTTTCACAGTAAACTCAGTAAGTACCCAGGTGCTATCTATTGTATGATAGAAGAAAAATCTCTCCATTAACAAATTAAACGCAAACTACCCCAGGATATACTATTATCAGAAGTCCAACTTAGTGAATCAGAATCTCTAGCGGAACTGCTATTACAACGACAGTATCGCAAGAAGTATCAGTATCCATTCCGTATATAGCTACCTAAGCTGGTCCAGAAAACATTTTCAAAACATAATAGCATTGTGTTTCTATAGCTGCTACCCACAATGCTAAATTTGAAATTTTAGAACAACCCCCATAATCGCCAGATTTGGCCCCCAGTGACATTCACCTGTTCCCCATTTCATTCATTTTTGGACGATGAAGAGATGATGGCTGTTATGAATGAGTGGTTTGCAGTGCAGGACGAAGAGTTGTTTTCGAAAGGTATACAAGCTCTGCATCGGCGTTATACGAAATGTGTTAACCTTTTAGGAGATTATGTTGAAAACCAAAGTTTTTTCAAATATCTAAGTCATTTGCTTCCGTATCAGGGACAATAAATGATGAATCTCCCTCGTGTGTGGGGGTGACTCATCTAGTTATTCCATGAGCAGTTTATTATTCTGTTAATTTTTTCTTTCTGTAGTACTCCCTTTGACCATTAACGCATGGACCAAATTCAGTTGGAATTCTAAACATGCATTTACATAGCAATAAAC